>CM014730.1:81275579-81479963 GCA_004329165.1 Spatholobus suberectus | reverse complement strand
TGTCCAATTTTTATATGCGGGATTTAATTATTATGTGTACATCGACCATATAATTACTACTTATGTAGAAAATTGTTGTTAAAAGACCAATTTCATAAATCAAGGTGAATTCAATTATTTTAAGGGAAAATGTACGTAATTAAGAAAGTAAAAAGTAAAAACAATCTTTTTATTAAAACAAAGCATTTATTGTATCAGGAGAACACAAAAATTATTTAATAATTATATTTTAAGTAATTAAAAATATTTATTAAGATGTATTAATTTATTATTTCTTAACAAATGCGTTTAAGATACTCACTAGCAATGTCCTTTTTTAAACTGTATAAGAATCCAAATGTTTGTGCCTATTTATATTGGATTATGCGACCATTCATGTTGTATAAATTAAATTCCTATTTCATATCTCGATCCTTATTTATTTGGGTTATTATAAACGACACATGCCCTACACAAGTGGTGACAAGAAACCTTCTCATATTACAGCAACTATTTATCAACAAAGCCAGAAACATTACCATGCATATATAGGCATATAGCTGAAGATGCTTGAGTTCCTAGCGACGTCAATTTAAGCGCCGGTCGAGTTAATCAATACTAGTAACATTTGGCCAAAAGCTTTAATGGCTTGCTCCTTCATCAAGTCAATAGGTTGGGGGTTATAGTGACGATCATCATTTATTAATTTCTTCTAAGAGAAGCACTAAAAACCACACGTTGTTGGCCAACAGTCATTCCTCATGATTAAGCACATTCCTTCTAAAGGAAAAACTAAGAACTTTAGTCAATTAATAAACAAAACATAACAAGAAAAAGGAGAAAATGTACGCGTAAATCGTAATTGTTATCTAGAGACCATTGAGAGCATGTAACTTCAGTCAATAAATAAATGAAGGTTTTGCAAAACAAAAAATATATTTTTGACACGTTATGTTCAGCAGAAGTTTTAAAGAACTATTGGAAACGTTAATAAATTCAAATTTAAGCACTGTGTAGTTTAATTAGCTTTTAGGTATTATGATCAACTTCTCATAAGTAGAGGTAAGATCAAAAAGAGAAAATGGACTATATATCCACCCTAAGTTCTCAGAATAATATTTGATAACCAGACATGCCTAAAGGAACTAAATGAATGATTGTGGGACAAAAAGTTAAAATTGAAGTCAAGAACTGAAGATGAAAAGTAGCACCAATCACACATTTGAAACTATAAAGTATTGCATGAATTAGATTCATCGTGGTCGTTGGTCAGCATGGAGAGTTTTGGTGGGTCCGTATGTTGTCTAGCATGCGTTGCGCGCCATTGCTCCTGTTGAGCATGCTTTGTCTTACGGTGCACAAACCTCGCAGTCCCATGCAATTTCTTTTTTTCTTTTACCTTTCTAGCTTGAAAAGTTTGTTTTCTTTATTATCAATTTTCTCGTAGACTCTCTTCTGGTGTGAGTTAAAACTTTGGTTGAATCCCTATGAAAGAATATCTGTGTTTGTACCTGTGTGTGTATGTGTGTTTTCTTTTGCCGAAGTTAAAATCTTCAATGACATTTAAACATACCGATGTGAGAGTTGTAGTAATATTGTCAAAATTTATGAAGGCGTATGTATACCTTCGTATATTCTATACTTGTGTTGTGTGCAAGTGATTCTGATTTTTTTTGGCCTTCAATTGTCTCTGATTCCGAAGAAAATCATCTTTATGCATAAGATTTTGACGGTAGCTGCTAGCCTGCTACAGCCTAGTCGGTGGACCAAATGGTCCAATTCACCCCTTAATTAGCTTATTCCAATATTGGGAGTCTTATATTTGTCTTTATTGCTATGACATAGAAAAAAAAAGTTGTATACGCGTACCTTACCTATACCCTACACAACCTTGAGGTAGTAATTAATTGCTCTAATTAGAGGCACGTATAAAAGAATTATTTTCCTTTCATTTATTTTATACCAAACAAATTCATCACTTCTACTTTTTATGATCAGCTATGGAAGGACCAGATGGTCCAATTAGCTCCCGATGGATACCCTCCCCCTAATCAGTTCACTCTAAATTCGTCGCAATTTATTTGTTCTTATATATGTCGTCTAAAAGGGAAGGCAACCCTTAACATCAACTTTGCACATACACCTTATTATGCTTTGTTATGATTTAGAAAATTGAATCTAATATATATAGGATCGGTAAGAACATATCAAGAGGTGTGAAGAGTTACTTTTGACCATACAATTAAAACAGATTGTCAAAATTAACTTATGAATAATATATTATAAAAATGTACAATATTTATAATTGTTATGTAAATCATCTTCCATGTGTGTGTGTGAAGTATATTAGGTAAGATATGAGAAGAGATGAACATGGGTCGAGTTGGGTTAGTTTGGCTAAACTTGTCACTCAGCTTGAACAAATATTTTGGTTTGGGTTAGGTCGGGTGTGTATTTTTCTGTCAAAACCAAACCGAACCAACCTTATCAATGATGGGTCAAGTCGAGTCAATCAAGTGAAAAAACTTATATATTGTTTACATTTTTAGAAAAAATGTAAATAATAAATAAAGAAATACAAAATATAAAAATAATAATTACAAAAGAAATATCATGTTAATGAGTTGAGACAACGGGTTCGCGAGTTTAAATGAGAGGGGTTAGGTTCGACCCGAACAACGTCTAAACTTGACCCCTAGATATAAGAGTGTGAGAAGAAGGAATTTCAACCATGAAATTGAAATGCAAGATTAAGATAATAACCAATTAAAACAATTTGTACCATTCATAATGATTTTATGATTGATCTAGTCAAGCCTTAAGGATCTTCAAGACCCACTGGATCTTTGAGTTAAGGATGATGGTAAATAAGGTGCTCGTCCAAAATAATGATGAAGGTAAGGGTGCATCTAAAGACATACTAGCGCTAATACCATTATATAGAGTAACAATATCAAGAAAGTGTGTGTTCCTAGGACTTCTACAATGGTCTATTTATAGTGCTCAAGTGTAGATGGATCACCATTTTGATACCCGAGCACGCTCATGAAATAAACTCAAGAAATGTGGCTGCCTTTAACTGCGCGTATTTCAGAACCTCTTAACATGTATTATGTGACCATTTGTTAGGTGTGTGGAGTATTGAAAGGGAAAAGGCATATTGGGCCTTAGATTACACTTAATATAAGGTTGTAACCTAGGCCTTGTCAATATTTAGGCTTCTAGTGGACCGAATTTATATCATTTTACCTGAAACTAATGATGGTCAGAATACTTCTCATACATATCACAATATATATATATATATATATATATATATATAATATATATATATATATATAGATTATTTATATGAGATGGAGAGGATAAATATTAATCATTAGAACTTATAAAAGATGGTCAAGATTAAAATACACAAGTCATGAGTCACATGACTTTTTTAAGTGATTGATGAATCTTCGACTCATGAAGATTCATTGAACTAATTTAGAAAATTAAATATAAAAAAAAATGAAATCTCATATAAATAATAAAAATTAACATAGTTTTGTAAATATTAGCATTTTAGATAAGAATTATATTTTATTTAAATGCCTACAAAGTGAAAATTGCAAGAAATAAGGATTTTGCTTCCACTGCTTAGCGAAAACTCATCACGACACAATGAGACACCCAGTGATAAGTGTTAACTAAAAACAATTGTTTGTAACTACCATAATCGTTTTCAATTACCTTAAGGTGGAAAATTTGAAGGTAGCACCCAACAATGTTCAAATAATGCTAGGCAGTGACTCGTCTCCTACAACTTATAAATGGGCATTTTGAACCATTTTTAGGAGACTTTTGTGAACTATCATATTTATAGGGAATTTCTCTGATTCCTTTGAGCTTTTACACCTTGTTGCAAAGCTTTCACCAAATCATTTGAGTCTTTTGTAATCTTAGTGAGAAAGAGAGTTAGAATTTGAGATTCTGGGAGATTTTTCCATGGAGATTCATTTCAAAGCTTCAATGGAGAGCTTCCATGGCTTCTTCTTTGTCTTCTTTTATGCTAAGTTGTTGTTTAGTTCATTGTTTCTATAACAATTTAATCATTTTTGTGAATTTCTAGTTTGTTTGATTAAGCTTTAATTTCATGTTTTATGCTTCAATTTCGTTTTTCTATGCTTAATGCCTTTGGTAAGGTGGAAACCAACCAATTGAAGCTAGAGAAGACTTGTAATGGGTAACTTGTCTATTTTTAATATTTAAAAAACTAAAATAAAAAAAGTATAAAAGATGGTGTATGTTATATTATAAAGATTATATAATTTAGAGAATGAGATTTTTACTTTTCTTATTATTTCAATTAGATATTTTTAATATTTTTTTCTCTTCTGTATATGTACATTTCACACACTGGCATTACCCTGGAACTAGCAAAAAAAGAAATTATCTCAAACTACTCTTTTTATCTTTACATGTATACTTTTCAATTTACCCTATTTTTTTATATGTAAAATGAGTTTCAATAGTTTTTTTTAACATAAATTGTCAAGAATTTAAAAATAATCTTATATTATAATTTAAATTATTAATTGAATGAAATTTAAAATATAGTTTATATAATCAAAGATATTTAATATAAATTATAATTATATATTTTATATGTTCAAAAATTATTTATTTATTATGAATTTTAATTATATAAAAATAAATATTTATTTGATATACAAGCTAAAATACTAGTTATAATTCAAAATAAAATAAAAAAATCATTTGAATAGTATTAGATAAGAAGAAATTCAAATTTTTAATGTTAAAAATTCTTTTTATTGCTTTAATGTATTTTAAATATAATAAATATATAGTAAAAAGTGACTGACAGTGTAAATGATTTTTACACTATCATTCAATTAAAAACTGACATGTATGGTAAGTTTATTAATTTTATAATAATTATCTTAAAAATCATATCAATAATAATTTGTAATTAATTAACAATGTAAAAAAATTATACTGAGAATGCATAAAAGTTAAACTCAAAATAATATAAATAACATTAGATAGGACTAATTTAGGATAAATAGTATTTTATACATTGTATAGGTAACTTTAATATTTTATTAATATTTTTAGAAAACTACAAAAAGATCAAGTATAGACGATAATGTACTTAAAAATTTAAATAAAAACTTTAGAAGACAAGGAGTTTCTTTTAGTTTATTATTTTTTGTTTTTTATAATTTAATATAAAAAATTAATGTGAATAGTATTATATAAGAAGAAATTTAAATTTTTGTATGTTGTGAAAAAAAAAATTATTACTTTAATTAATTTTAAATAAACAAAAATGATATGGAAACATTAAATTCACCCCTATATATTAAATGAGAACATCTATCTATTATTAGAAGAGCTCACTCTGCCTACTCTTTCTCACATTTATTTTCGTTCTGAATACTCTTCTGTGATGAAGTGGTGTAATTCACTCTCCACAGTGCAATGCCTCTATTTTTATTTTTCCTTTCTCCTCCTATCTGCTCCCTCTACCTCGCTCAACAAAATTAGCAATAGAAAATCTCATATCATATTCTCTTATCTTTTTTACATTCTTGGCTTATCTTCTTTCATCTATTATTCTATTTTCTTATTTTAAATCATCTACCTTATATATTAAATGCGAACCTCTATTTATCACTAGAAGAACTCACTCTCTCCACTCCCTCTCACATTTATTTTCGTTTGAATACTCTTCTATGGTAAAGTGGTGTAATTCACTCTCCCACAGTGCAATGCTTCTATTTTATTTTTCCTTTCTTCTCCTAACCACTCCCTTCTCCCTCTCTCACAAAATCAACAATTAAAAATCTCATATCATATTCTCTAATCTTTTTTCACATTCTTGGCTTATCTTCTTTCATCTATTACTCTATTTTCTTATTTTAAATCATTGCTTATAAAATCATCTTGTAATTTTTCACCTATCCCTGTACTGTTGGAATTTTGTATTCCAATAATTAATATGGGCTAATATTATAAGATAATTATATTAGCTATTTATCATTAGTGGGCCTTATTTTATGTGGTCAAATTAAGTGAGCCCATTAGACTTCTAAATAAGATAATATGAGCTTAAATGAGCAGATGCCAGTATTGGCCCATTAGAGGATAATGGGAACCCTATTAGGTTAACACACTATAAGAAGGCTATGGTCCCCAATATACCAAATCACAAAAAACTCATACTCCCTTCTCCCTATCTGAAGAGAGGTTAAGGTCCCATCAAGAACTCAAGAGATTCGGTTGAGGAAGAACCATAAAGCCACCGGCTCTCTTCGTTCGTGTTCACGATTAATTTTATCCTTAGTAATCCAACATGTTGTAGATCTTATGGGACAAGAACGAGTTGTTCTTGATATATGCATGCTTTTATGATTATAACGCTTTCGCCTAAAGATCTCTTAAATAAAATATTAAAGCATGCCTTAAAAGATTTATTTCTAACATGTACATTTATTCCTATTCTTCTTATTTATCAATTGTCCTCTCAAGATTAAAACAAACGCTCAATTTTCATCTTCTTCAATCTTTATCTCTCAAACTTATCAAATTTTAAAAGATAGATAGTAATTTTAGGAACATGATTGGCTATAAAAACAAGGTACTAAAAGACTTTCCTCACATCTTCCACTTCCTAGAATTATTTTTCTTGCTTTTGTTGTCACTTTGGTATGAGTTTTAATTTTCTTTATTTCTTTAATTTTTTTATTATATTCAACTATTGCTTATAAAATTAAGGTATCACTAAGCCCTAATTTTTTTTGTGACGAGCTGTGAGTGATCGATACAATACTTTGTCCTCTCTATTTTGGGTTTTCTTTGAAATTTTATGATCATGTAATTTTGATATTTTTAAGAATTTGGCTGTTGTGCTGCATGACTTTTTTTATTCTTTTAAGATGGTTGACGAGCTACATTTTACTCTAGATTCAAGTAAATCAAATACCCAAAAAGAAATTAAACTGTTTATTGCAAAATCTTCCTCTCAATCCTCTGCATATTTGTTGATCTTGTGAAATAAATCATCTCTATTCTTAGTAATCTTAACTATTTTGTTATAACACTTGAGGAGATATTGGCATATAATAATTATACATACATACATATATATATATATATATATATATGTTAGTTTATTTCTTATGTTAAGAAATCATTTGCTAAAATTTATACTTCAATTTGATTCCCTTTTGGATTAATTGGACACATAAGTCATGGATAAATAAAATTTGTATTACTCTACTATTGCTTTCTAAGCAAAGGAAACACTTAACCACATCAAAACACTTGGTTTTGCTATAAATCGTAGTAGTATATAGGATGGGAATAATATCATTGATTACGATGAAAAAATGAGGCTTCTATCTTTTTGTTTTTGGTATCAACTTACATCTCTGTAATTAATTATATAGCATAACAAGTGTAACACCCCTACTTTTACTTATTGAATTATATTTCTAACTATTTCGTATTTATTTTTGGAGAACCGAATGAAATATCAAAAACCTGATCAACACGATTACGTTCATATTAGTGAGTACTACTTAGTTTAGATTTTTAATCATTTTTTTGGACTAGAGTCCTAAAAAGGATAAAATGACCATTTTGCCCTATAAGGCCAAATAATTGAGAAAATAGATAAAATAGTTTAAAATGTCTAAAATTTATTTTTAAATTATAAACATACTTACAATAATTAATAATAATTTAAACAAAATTAGAAATTTATTGAGACAATTTTGTGAATTGTCCCAAATACCTCCTAATTGACTATAGGAGTCAACCAGAGACTTTTTGAGCTCAAAATATTTTGAAAATTTTATACTAAGTATATTTCAATTATAGAAAATTTATTTTGAGAGGAAAATAGTGAAAATTTCGAAAATCACATTTATTTAACAAAAACTTGATTATTAGCTTAATAAATGACCTTTTTAGTAAAATAATTATTAAAAATAATATATAAATGAGAAAACTTTGAAAAAATTTTGAGACTCACAAAAACATATGTGAGGATATGGTGTGGCCATATTTTCCCAAAGTTAACCCAAAAACCCAATCTAATTTTATTACAATAAAATAATATTTAATTAATTTTATTATTTACTAATTATATAAAATAAAAATTGAATTTTTCTAACCCTTGCTTCTAGATTGGTGCCAACTATTTGGCCATATGGGGAAAGGACACTCAAAAGTATTATTTTAATGATTTTGAATACAAAAATTTAATTCTAAAATCACCTATTTTTACCTATAAATACCACCCCCCCCCCCCCCCAATCAACCACTCCACTATTCTTCATTTTCCCCTTGACAAAAATCTAGTCCCTCCTTTGGTTTAACTGACCGAACACTCTCCCTCCCCTTCAAGCCTTGAAGTTTTTTTTTCTCTTCACCATTAAATCACCATCAACACTTAGTTTAAGTCTTAAACCTTCATACTTCCTCTCCTCTTCCTAACACCACCAACAAGCCACATTTACAAGTAAAGGGGAAGTGAAGTTTAAGCTTCTAACTTGTTTTCTTAATGTGTGTTAGGTTACCCCTTAAACCCATATTATTATGACCAGTCTTACTATTATTACTATATATATATATATATATATATATATATATATATATATATATATATATATATATATATATATATAAGTATTTATTTAGTTTATTGTTCCATTTTTGCTTCTTGCTTTACTTGAATGCCATTTATTTTGTTGTTCAATTATTTTATTTTTCTTGTTATTTATTTCCATTAATGTTGCTATTTATTTTAATTTCTTGTTCCATTTAATTTCTGTCAATTTACTCTTGCCATTTACTTTATTTCCTAATTATTCTTGCCATCTGATCTTTATGTTGTCTTTGAGTTGTTATTATGTTGATTCCCAATTTTACATTCTATTGTCATTTATATTTTATTAGGCTTTGAAAATTTTTATCATATTATGCTAAATTATTGTGTGAATTTACTTTTATATAAGTTGCTTATTCCAAATTCAATTTATGGTTTTAATTCACATGTAATTAAAATTTTTTGGAACTTATTCCACCTAATGGGCTCTCAACCCTTTGTTAAAAAATAAGTCTAGGAATAAATTTTTTTATGCCTAACTAAATGATGACTAAACAACTAAAATAAATAAAGTTGGTTAAGGAATGAACTTAAAACATAGAATGAAAGATTTTTAGGGCTCTCGGCTACCTTTTTTCAATTTGGGTTTAAAGCAAAAAAAAATTAGACCACCTAGTAATTGCATCTAATTCTTGCATACAAATGAATTTAGGAAGAAAAACAAGCAAACATAGGCTTTTTCTTTGAGAGGGCATTCGGCCCATTGATAAACAAAGTAGACAAGAATATTATGTTTTATGAATACAATCAAATTTAAGTAGAAATAAAAATAAAGGCTTAGATTAGTAGGTCATATGTGGCCCTTAGAGTTCTAGTAAAGAACTTAGATGAGATTAAAATGTAAAATTTTGTTGAATTATCCAAAAAATTTGAGTGAGAAAATAAAAATTTTGCTTTGTGTTACATAAATGGGCTCACGACCTTTTAGAATGATTTAGGAACAAATGAATTTTCTTTTAATAAATTAAGCTTCTTAGCAAATAATCAATTTAGCTTAACTTGGTAAAAATGGACCTTAGGATTAGTAGGAAACTTGGAAGAAAAATTTTAAAAGGGCAAATTTTTATGAACTAATTAAAGAAACAATGTTTTGGGTTATTTGAATTAAATGGGCTTTCAGCCCAACTAGGAAAAGTTCTTAAAAAAAAAAAATTGGATAAGTTTTAATTGCCTTACATCTAATTATTACTAGTCTAAGATTGGTAAAAAGGTTTATGAAGAATCTCTCATGTAACTATTATTTCTAGACAACTTATGGTTAGTGTAGGAAAAAGAATCATTTTTATTCAAATAAATTATACTAAGTAAATGTTTTTGTCAACAAAATAAAATGCATGCACTTAAACGACACCTTTTTCTTTTAGCAAAAATGGGAAAAAGAAAATTCTTGATTTCCTAAAATAAAAATATCAAATTGTAGTAAAAGGAAATAACTAAGGAGAACCTCTAAGTATGCTCTATGGTTGCACCATAGCTTAACCTTCCACATCAGAAAAGAATTTCTCTCAAACTTTAATTACTAAATCTTTGTTATATTTATAGATTGGGAGCTTTACCTTTAAAATAGTATACTTTGAAAAATTAGAAAAGGAAAAGGATAAATCAAAGAAATTAAATTGAGAAACTACATTTAAAAGTATGTATGTATGAGAATGAATGCAAACTTTAATTGTTGACATTTTCTTTACTATACTTATCATTTGAATTGTTTCTAAGCTAGGACCCAACTACCAAGTATTCCACCTATCAGGGACGCATGACTTTCACATTCATGTCCCCCATTCCAAATGTCTTTTTCCCTCTATATGTAGTAGCTCACTCTACCTATGACCTTTTCTACTACTGCACCCAATAGCTCTTCACCATTGTAATAGACATGGACATGGTTGACACTCCGTTTCCTCAAATGGAGGACATTCCGTACATCGGCATCATAGCGATCCCTACGCCCTATCTCCAGTTTTATGAGCCACCACCCATGATCCCGCCTTACCCCGATATGACTGAGTCTTCATTCGGACCCTCATACCACTCAAGCGAGGACTATGGATGGATCTCTTCCTCTTTCGAGATTAATAGTGTCAGTAGCTTCGACAAGTTTAGGCAGTTGCCCAACGGTCATGTTTCTTTTGATGACAAGGACGAGGATATAGTGGACTCAGAGGACACCGAGACGATAGACTCTGAGGATTCGCAATGACGGTGACTCTGCTGGTGACTTTTGTAGATCCTATAGGATGAGGTAATCTAGTATAAACTTATACTGCTCTGACGTAGGTCTTTTTGTTGTATAGTTATAGGCAAGTATCTAGGATGTATTTTGATGTATTTTTTGATGTATCTCTTATGTATGTACTTTGACATCTAACTTTGTACGTAAGACTTGACACATGTATATTACATATTGACGTTTATTTCATGATCATGGTTCTTTATATAATGTTTTCTATTTGTTAAACACTAGCGAAAAATAAATACGAAAAAGTTTTAAACCAAGCCAATGCTTTCTAACAATTGTATTAACAAATAATTAACTTAATAAACACTTGTCTTATTATAATGGGTGTTACAACAAGAATGTTTGGGTGAATTATATTTTACAAAATAATTAAAAATATTAAGAGTAAATTACACTGACCCCCAAAGTTTTTTTGAGATTGCACAAACCTCCCCTACGTTTTTAATGTTTACAACAATCACCCTTATAGAGGTACACAGTGTAGTATTTTTCAAAAAATCAAGGGGGTAATGTAATATATAAAGGGTGTCAGTGTAATATTTTTCAAACAATTAAGGGAGGTTAGTGTAGGGGTAAAAAAGGAAGGGTATCGGGTGAAATTCGATGAAACCTTAGGAGGTGCCAAGTGTAATTTCCTCAAAAATAAAATGTGCACAAATGTGACCATTTATTTATTTATGAGTTTAATTCTTATATTGTTAGTAAAAAGTTTTTTTAAGTATTAGGAAATTAACAATTGTTTTAAATATGACTTTTAAATAATTATTATAAACACAGTGGGTATAAAAACAGGGTAGTGAAAGTTTTCTCACTTATTGAAATCATTCTTGTATTCATAGTCACTTTGATATGGGTTTTTTTTTAATGATTTTGTTTTTTTTTAAATAATGAGATTGCAATTTGAATGCTCAGTAGTGTTCCTTGTTAAAGTGAAAATTATTGGAATATTTACTACTTTATCCTCTTTATATATAAATTATAATAGTTATCTAGTTTGTGAGTGTTTTATTTTTTAACTTCTTCTATTCGATTTCGTTTAAATTTTCTTCTCTTAAGCAAAGGTGAACTAGACTCCATCCTATGCAAATATTATTCGTTTTCAAAATTCCTCTCCTAAGATTTTTCTTCCTCTTATCTCCGGATTTAAATTTGTTTATCTCTTATCTTATTTCTTCATATCTTCTTTTTTATTCTTTCATCTTTTTCTAATTTAAATTAATTGGTCCATCTCAACTCTGATTTTATGAAAATAAATTATCCTTATCTCTTCTACTTACATATTGGTTTAAATTCTTTTATCTCTTACCTCATTTTAACTATCTTGCCTATTCTTCAAAAAAAAAAAAAACTATCTTGTTTCTTTCATCTCCGATTTTATGGGATAATTTTTTTCGATTTCTTAGAGATAATGATTTATCATTATTCTTTGCCCTATTATCAAAATAACAACTATTATTTTCCTATTTAAATTTCTCGCACTTTACTGTTATCATTAATAGAATTACAAAAACTAAGATTATTACTGAATTTTAATTATTTTAATTTATTATGTTGACAATTGTTATATTTATATATATTAATATTTTTATATAAACAAATTTATTAAATGACATGATTAATTTTTTACTTTTTATGATAAAAACTTATAATCATAAAATTTACATATGAATTTGATCCATGCAATACAGGGCTAGAATACTAGTTAAAATAAAATAAGTACATGGAGATAAGGAGAAGAGAAAACTTTTTTACTCTCAAGTGAGTGTGAATTAACTCAAACAAGAGAGAGAATATTGATAATGAACAAATTGAGAGAGTGAAAAAAGTGAAAATTGGACTTATTTGTTTCCTATTTTTAAAATTTGTTTTTGTTTTTTAAAAAAGAAAAAAAACTGATAAGAATAGTTTTTGAAAATTATTTCAAACTGATAGTCTTTTTTAGTTTTAAAACAAAAAAATAAAAACATCTATGAGTTGTTTTGATTTTTTATTTTCAGTTTCTATCACTCATGTTTTTTGTTGCACTCACATATTTCCCCCTCACTTTTATTTTCTAAAAAACAGATTTTGAAATTTGTTTTATAAAATAATTTTAAAAACTAAAAAATATAAACACAGTCAAACACCCTCTCACTCTTCAAGTTCTATACTCTAATTTACATAGAAAAACTAGATTAAATCATTAGCTTCATTATTGAAATTAAATTCTAAGTCACACTAACCACTAGGGTTGCGGTCTAGTGGTAAAAATTTAAGTAATTTACATAAAGTTTTAGATTCAAATCTTCTTATTATTATTATACATAAAAAAAAAAATCTGAGTCACAGATTCGTGGAGTGAGTCAAGAAATCAGAATAAATAGATAAAAATTGAATGTCTTATTTTGATTTTAATAAATCAAATGTGAAATATTCTCTCAATCTGAGCCTTCTGATTATTATTCAACTGTTTCGATTTTATGAATATAAGTAGCGGTCCAAATTTGTGACTAAAAATAAATAAGAACACGTAGGCTGAAAAATATTAACCCAAACAATCTATATATACCAGATTTATCAATTAATAAAGTTGTTCCAACATAATGAAATTATGTAACTCCATTAAATATTTAGAAAGAGTTTTATTATTTACAGTAGGCCTATGAGCTCAAGTCAAATTGTCTTCTATCAGTTTTATGCAGGATATATGTGGCCTTGTACAAAAAAATATATAAGAACACGTGGGCTGAAAAATATTAACCCAAACAATCTATATATATACCAGATTTATCAATTTTCAACAAAAATATCTACTTATTTATATATCAAAAAAAAATCTACTGATTTCATGAATTAAATGTATGCATTTCCAACATTTATTTAATAAAATTCCATTTACTTTAAACATTTTCATTCTTTCTTTTTATTTGTTTATTTATTTTTACTTTTATATTATTTGGTTGTTTTGTTTTATCTTTCTTTCATTATTTTCTTTTGTTAATTCGAACCTTTATCTCCATATTCTAATTTCTAATCTTATTTTGATATATTTGTTAAAATTTAATGACTATACACCAACAAACTTACCATACATGATAAGTTTGTGATTAAATAATAGTATAAAATAATTTTACACTATTAGTGCATAACTTATTTTCCTATTTCTTATTTCGTTTTATTTGAAAAATTAATCCAAAGTTTTATTCTTTGTATTTTTTTCCTTATTACCTTTTCACTTTCTTACATTCATGATTTATGCTTTACAATTTTCAATTTCTTTATCTTTACAGCATTTAATTATTTCTTTTAGTCAATATATACATAAATGTTGATTTATTTTTGTATTTGATTTATAGTTTGCTTACCTAAACCTTTGTTTCAAGTTTTGTTTTGTTCTCTTTCCATTAAATTGTTGCCCATTATTTGTATTTCTTTCTATTATTAAGAATAAATTACACTGACACTCTAAAATTTCATCAAATTTTACCTTAATATTCCTCTTTTTTTTACCCCTACACTAACCTCCCTTAATTATTTAAAAAATATTATACTACATCTCTTATATATTATATTAAGTATCCTGATTATTCAAAAATATTACATTATATATTTCAAGAATGGTGGTTGTCAACATTTAAAAAACAAAAAAAAATTGCCCAATCTCTCAAAAAAGTCAATATAATTTACTTATTATTAATTGCCTGCCATTAAAATTATTAACTTTCAATAATTAATTTTAATGAGTCATATTTCATTAAAGTTTCCCTGGGTCATTTCAATGCCACCACTGTTACCAAAAAAGAAGAAACTCTAAACCACAAAAACATTTAAAGCGATGCATATAACATCAAATCAATAACGAAATATCACATTCCACCTATCCCTGATACTTCAGTGCGCAACTATTTTCGGCCCAATCACAAACCAGCCAAAAAAGAAAAAGGCGTAAGTGCGTAACAGGCCCAGTAAAAAAATTCAAGCGTACGCGTACACGTACAAATGTCTTCCGCGATTCCAGAAAATTCGCTGCAAAACCCACCGTGAAAACCAAAGCAAACAACAGCAAAAGGACGATTGAAAACAGTAAAACTCATCTCCATTTGATCCCTTATTACAGAGAACACTGCTGCATAACCCTATACCATCCTACGCTACATAACTCTCTTCAAGCTTGTGCAGCAAGGCAGACACACACCCTTTCATATCTACACATATATGTTACAGCGTTTTCCCTAAACTATCAGCATCAAGCATCACGCCGCAGCAACGGTGGCTTTCCGGGCCCTCTTGGCCGGAGACTTAATGGACTTGGGCTGTTTGGGCTTCGCGGCGTGGACACTTTCTTCGTCTTCTTCGGCCCAGCCTTCTTCGTGGCCTTTTTAACCGTCTCGGTTCTATTGCTCGCGGCGGTTATGGTTTTGTTTCGCTTCGGGCGCGGCTCCCTTTCCTCTGCGTTGGCCTTCGTCGCTTTGGCCGTGCTCTCCTTTTTCTCCTTCTTCGCGGTTTCGGACAACTTGTACGAAGCCCTGATCTTCACTAGTTTCCCCCTCGCGGCTTGGTTCTTCAGTTGCAGGCCTAGAATCTTCTTGAAATTCGCAGGGAGCACCGCCTTGTGCTTCTCCTCCATGTACTTCGCTATCGCGTAGGGGCTCGAACCTCCCTTCTCGTTCAGCGCCGTCAAAGCCTCCTTAATCATCTGCATAACAATAACACAAAATTAATCGACAAACACGCCAATAAAAATCATTAACTCACGCACTATTTGTGGATTCGAGAAATAATTAACGCGAAATTACCTGAAAATATGGAGGATGTGAAGCGGTTTTGGCTTGTTTGGGCTTCTTTTCTCTCGGAGCCCTAGGTTTTTTCTCCTTCGCAGGCTTCGGCACCTCTGGTGCCTTCATCTCCTCCACCGGCTTTTCGAGGGCGGGAGCAACATCTTCTCCGGCGGCAGACATCTCTGATCAGATGTTCACTTGGTGATTAGAGTTATGGTAGGAACGCAACGAGTTCACGGAAACGGTTGGTTCTGATGATGACTCGAACGTAACCTTAGTCTTATAAATAGCGAGGGGAGCAATCTGTGCTGGAAATATTATTGCGTGCTATTGGCGGAGAGAGTTGCGTGAGGATTGACAGCGTGGCAAGAGATATCCAGAACGTACACGTGGCGCGAATTTAAAGCGTTGTTTGGAGACAGCGAAAGGGCGGTGATGTGGCTGTGGATTGGAATACCAACAGTGTTTCGCTATAGCTGGGTTTTTTTTGTTAGTTCGGACTAAACGGAAAAATGAAGGTTGTGTTTTCTTGCGGGTTTTGTTCATCCATTTTCTTCTAAAATGCTTTGATTCTCACCCAATTTTTTTTGCAGGATTAATCATAAAGGAGAGTAGATTACAATGTGGGTCAAATTAGAGAAAATGGTAGCCATTCAGGACCCAAACAAAATCATCAAACACATATCCCTCATTTTTCC
Source organism: Spatholobus suberectus (assembly GCA_004329165.1). Taxonomy (NCBI): domain Eukaryota; kingdom Viridiplantae; phylum Streptophyta; class Magnoliopsida; order Fabales; family Fabaceae; genus Spatholobus; species Spatholobus suberectus. The sequence goes on along the minus strand of CM014730.1, from coordinate 81,463,613 downwards.
AATTTTAAGAAGTATAGCCATTTCCCATGCGGTATTCTCTATTATAAATAGTTAAAAATTGTAAAGAAGCTGTTAAAAACGGTTTAAAATAGCTTGTAAGGCAAATATAAAGTACGAATAAAATTCATTTAACAATTCAAAAAAACGAACACACTCTCAACTAAAATATCACTTGCACTTGTACCAAAAAAATATATATCACTTGCACCGTTTTCACAAATTTGGATGGAAATAGATAATGATATTTGTTAAGATTTATGATTTAGTTCACATTAAGCTTAAAATCAGGTTAAGTTTATTTATCGAATAAACCAGGTTAATATTTTTAAAAGATAGTTTATTTAAGAAAAGTAGTATTAAGACAATTCAAAAAGCGTTTTACACGTAATAAAAAGGCCTATTTAAATAAATAAATAAATACTAATAATAATAACAATAATAATAATAATAATAATAATCTATTAAATGTTTTTATATTACATATTTGTTAGTAGTTTATGTCAAATCTCAAATTTATTAATTTACTTATAATTTCAGATCAATTAGCCTATTTAAAAATATGTTTTTTCGATCTATTTGAAAGATTTTAATATAATATAAACTTTTAAATAATTTTGTTAATAAGTTAGTCTTTAAAAAAACGCATATTAGCCCTGAAAAGTCTACTTATATATTATAAATATAAATCTTTATCTTAAACTAGAATGTTTTTATGAGTTATTATTAGTCTCATTAAGTCACATGTCTTATCTTAATCATATCTATTGAGCATTTAATTTTATTTTTAATTTTTTATTTGTTTAAAATATATTTCTTAATTATAATTTCAAATTTAATTTTATTTAACAACTAGCTCAAAAAATTCTGTCTCAATTATCTCAAACTTCTCTCATTTTATCTATATCCGTATTAGAAGAAAGACTTCATACCTTTATTTTCTAAAATATAAAAATAAAATAAAAGACAAAGAGTGCACTAGGTAGTTTAGAGAATAGTTAAAAGGGCAAAGTAGTGGATAATTTAGATAGTAATTAAAAGGTATAATAATCTAATAAAAAGTGAAAACCAAAAGAGGTATCCTTTAATTATAGTTATAGATTACATATTATAGATACTTAATTTTATTAACCACTCATCTCTTTCAATCTATACTTTTTATCTTTATTTAAAATTGAATTTAAATATTTTTTAAAATAAATAATCAATAGTTAAGAATAATCTTGTATCACAATATAAATTATTTATCATAAATTCAAAATATAATTTATATGTTCAAAAAAATATTTATTGTGAATTTTAATTATAATATGATTTATATATTCAAAAATATTTATTATTATAAATTTTAATTATATTAAAATAAATATTTATCAGATGCATTACACAAGCTAAATACTAAATATATCAAATAAATAAGTAGAGTTAATATTAAATTTAAGAAATAAGTTAAATTCATACTTTATAAAATTTAATCTAATTCTATCGATTTCCATTTTAATTTAGATTTAGGGTTTATATTCACAAAAGAAAGACACAAGTAAAATTTTCAAAAAAAAAAAATCCCCTTTGTTGTTGTACAAGATATGAATATTTGATAAAGCCAAACATAAAGATAGTTGCAAAAACAATAATATGTATTTGCATTTGATTTAAATTTTGTAATCATACTTGAGTTATTTTTATTTGTACATATATTTCTTGCATATTCTAAAATTATCAATTTGAGTTACTCAACAATTCATTTAGAGTAGCTTATGATGGGTTACTATATTTTTAGGTCAAGTTAGTTTGAGACAATATAATTGCAGACTAATAATTTTCTAACCCATTACAATTCTCTATTGGCTAGTGGTGAAATAGACCGACTACTGAAATCATGTGGTTTAAAAAAAAAATCACCTTTTATTTCTTAAAACCATAATGATATATTATTAATTTTTAATTGCATAATATATATAAAATAATCACTTCCCTAACACATTATATTATTTTAATAACTAATGAGAACATTTTCATACTTTTAAACTAACATATTAAAAGTAATAATTTAATTTATTAGGTAACACATATATGTATGTGTGCACGCGCACATATGTGCATATGTTGTGTGTGTCTATGTGCATGTGTGTGTATTTGTGTGTTTGTGAATGCGTGTGTGTGTGCGCACATTTTCAAATTAGGGGAAGAAAAAAATTATTTTTTAATTTAGGAAACTAAAAACAAACTTAGCCCAAATTTAAAGAACTATAAGCCTAAAATTTTTAATCAAGTTGAATTTGGTCGAAATTATTTTGAGTCTAAATTTATTTATTGGCGATTGCTAATACACCTCCTAATTACTAAAGGTACCCCTTTTGCATTTTTGGTATTTCCCCCCCTTAAATTACACCTTTTTGGAAACTAATTTTCAAAACATATTTTTTGATGGTTTGAAAATTTGTTTCTAAAATGTATTATGTACATTCTGGAAATACATTTCCAGTCATTTTGCCACTTGCAATCATTCTACCCTTTGTGCGTCCTCACCACCTATGCGTCCACTTCTAGTAGTCAATTCACAAAAAAAGGTTAGATGGGTCCGAGATATCGTCTAGCTTCGAGTTGGCACGCCCCACAGAATCTCAATCCAATAACACCACTCACCACCATTACACTTAATTCCATGCTATATGTCCTTTCTTTCCTTTTAGGGTTTCTAATTCTAATCAAATTGCTATTTAATGCCGCACAAAGAAAAAAACAAAAAGAGGGAGAGCAGTAGTGCTTGTCCAATTATTGGGCAACAAAAGAGAATAAGCAAGTGAATGAAGGAAGGAATCTTTTGTAAGCACGAGGTTTGTCATCCATTTCTATTGTTTTTGTATTTGTGAGCTCTCAAATCTTATTTTATTTCATTTGATTTAATTAAAAGTCCATGCAACTTTATCTTAATGTCATAAAACTCAAACCGGTGATCGACTTCGTCATGATATTGGGTAAATAAGTTATTGGTCAAACTAGTAGGTCACTTATTGAACCGTATAAAGTGATATATATTAAATTTTTAATTTTTTTATTAAAGATAGTATATATATATATATATTATCATACATACATTAAGCAATTAAAATCAATTTAGTGACATTAAATCTTTTAATTTCTTTTATGTTTGGTTACCAACTAGGCCAATTCTAACATCAACAAAAATTTAAAATTTTGATTTGTGGCAATTGAATTTCCTACTAGCTTGTAACCAACACAAGTAGGGCATGAGTTTTGAGTTTCTTAACTTAAACAAAAATTTGAATTTTGATTTATGACAATTGAGTTCCTGCTAGCTTATAACATGAGTGTGCATGTGAGTTTTGAATTTGTCGCTAGCTTGTAACATGGGGGGATGGACTGATGGCTAATAGCCTAATAGCATAGAGTAGATTTGCACGATGACATAACATATTTTAGACAATACAAACAGTGACATGACATGCTTTGGACTGTGTGCCTCCAACTTTGGCTCAAAGGATTCTTTTAAACCTCATTAAATTGGATGACCAATTCAAGGATTTTTAACTAGTTTAAAGTTGAGTTTACTGGTTTAAATCGGTTTGAGTTAAGAGTATCCTTAAAAAAACAATACAACAATACAATGCACGATAACTTATATCACCAAAATTCCAATACAGATATGATTAACATATGTAAAGCTAAAGGCACAATGTACAATAATAAATCACATTAATAATAATACATCGATAGGGTATAATTATTATTAATGTAGTATAAATAAATTTAATAACAGTAATTAAGTCTTAAATATGTTTTTAGTCTCTGTAAAATGAATGAGTTTTGATTTTACTCTTATAAAAAAATTCTTTAATTTTCTTCCCTCAAAAAGTTAAAATTTTTTGTTTTAGTCCCTACTATTATGTGACAGTTGTTAATTGTTTATATGTTTAATGTAAAGTCAAGTGACCATCTTAAGTGATACTCATTGGTATCTGTGGTACCGTGTCAGCATGTGATACCTCTAAATTTTTCTACTTCTCTAAATAAATATTATTTATCTACTTTAAAATTAACGTTAGGGATCAAAAATAGTGATTTCAAATTTTAGAGTGATGAAAATAAAAATATATATATTTTATAGGGACCAAAACCAAAATTGTTCATTTTATAGGGAAAAAAACGGTAATTTCAAATTTTTACAATGACTAAAATCAAAACTTACTCATTTGATAGAGACTAAAAACATATTTTAGGTCAATATTTAATTATTTAATTAACACAAATTCATACAATTGTACCCACGATAAGTGAGATTACAGTTACGCAAATTAAGAATGATTATGTAAAAAAGAACATGATACTTCATATCATGCATAATATAATAAACAGTTAATTATACAATGACTTGAAGTTACTTCCGTAAGCATGACATAATACTAAGGAGAGTATCGTATACCACAATGTCACTGATAGAGTAAGGAATTAGCACAAAAATTTCAAGTCCAAAATTCAAGAGTACAGTATTTAAAATTCCAAAATTAGACTCAAATTAATTAGAATAAATACATTTAGGTGTCCAAAAAATTCAAAAAATATACCAAAAATCTTAAATTATTAAATAAAGAATATTTGAAAAAAATTAAAAAAAATTGGACCACATAATTGGGTTTGGCGCCAAGCTGGCGAGGGCGCTTCACAAAAGATGACATCTTGCTCGTCTAGATTGCTAAAATCGGGTCGCGACAGAAATCTGATTGAATCTCCCATTTTTGGTGATGAACTAGACAATTTTCGAGGTGTTTTGATCGCAGTTAATGGGAAAAGAGAAGCCCTCATTCAATTGAGGAATGATATTCAAAAACTTAGAGAAACAAAGAACAATAATCGCACACAGAAACATGTCTAGTTAAAAAGAGTTTTCAAAAATTCTCCCACATTTAAGAACAAAAATTAGAGTTCTTGGATGGGTTTTTGTTCGAAATTCATTGCTTTATAAAAGCCCTTCACCAATTTTGTGAAAAACAAACCAAACAAGGCAAAAAATGACCACGAAAGAAGTTGGGTTTGCTAAATGGTTTGCATGTCTTGACCCAATTTGTTCTATTAATTGTCTCCATGAAATTTCATGTTCTTTATGGCATTTTGATCACAAGGATATGCTGAAGAGAAAGCCTTAACCAATTGCAAACGACATTCATCATGGTTCCCGAATTTTGAAACGAAAGATTTGACGCAAAAAACAGACAAATTTGAAAAAAAAAAAAAAAACTTTTGTGAATTTTTCACGGTGATCGATCATTCACAATGTAAGAATACATATGAGGTTGTCTTACAAGAATGATCAATAGCCCTAAACTAATTTCAAATTTCGTTCATAAAATATAAACGTTTTTTGTATCAATGAAATTCGAGAGAAAAAATGTGTTGCGAAATTCATTTCATCATATATTGAGTTTAGAAAATAATTTTAACAGAATATCCTAATTTAATTTCGAGAATTGAAACAACAATCATAGGGTTCATAGATTAACAACTATAAATTGTATCTAGCAAGCTTTGCTACCAATTAATGGAAAAATAAGAGAACAATAACATCAATATACAGATAGATACAAAATATAGCATGTGAATTAACAATATGTAATTGATGGTGTGTTTGGTAGAGAGAAAGAAAATAGAGGAAGAGCAAGGGGAAAGGTGAGAAAAAAGAGAAAGAAATAGGTGAAAAATATAGTGAAAGTTAAGGTTATTTAGTTGAAGAGAAATAACGTAAAAGTTAGCTTTTTTGAGATTATTATTATTATTATTATTTATTATTAATATTATTAATATTATTTTTATTATTATTAATAATATTTATTTATTATTAATATTATTTTTATTTATTATTTATTATATTATTATCTATTTTTAATATTATTATTATTAGGGTTAATATGTTTTGTTCCTCTAAATATTGAAATACCCCAATTAAATCCTATACTAAACTCTATTTAATTTTTCAGTTAAATGATGACCACATCAACATCACAGTCATCATTAATTTGTTGATGTGGTCGTCCATATCAATTGTTATGTTCAGGTCAGATTAGTAATATACTTTTTGAATAAAATTATTATATGTTTAACCCTAAATCACATATATTTTTAACCTTAAAGCAAAAGTAATTACGTGATTTTTTATTAAAATTATCACTGCGCAATTCAGATAATAAAATACTTTACTTGAAAGTTGATATGACTATCATTTAATAGAAAAGTTAAGCAGAATTTTGCACAAATATTTAATTAGAGTATTTTTAATATTTGAGAGACTTTATTTAAGGAATTTTTTTTTTGAGGACTAAAACTAAAACATGTCAATTTTTTGAGGACTAAAAACATATTTAACCCTTATTATTATTATTATTATTATTATTATTATTATTATTATTATTATTATATTATAATGAAACAACTAAGCAGGAGCCTACTACTACAGTTAAATTGATTTTGTTGAAAAAAAGGGGGGCCTAAACTGAATGAGTGCAAAAAGAGGGGACGAGGGAACTATCAAATTGATTTAGTAAATAACTAAGTCAGTTTGGTAGGTTGTGAGTGTTATTTCTACAATATTCTTTGCCTATTCGAGTAGAAGTTTTTCGGTGGGTCCCACTAATTTTTTAAAACTATTTCCTCATATTTCCATCCTCTCAAACAACTAACATTCTCCTACTTCACTTTCTTCCTTCTTCTCCCCCTCCATTTCCAGCCTACCAAATGAACAGTGAGAGAGTAGAACATTTTCCTTGATTCATTCCTGATTTCATTTGAGCCATTCTGATGAGAGAAATAAAAATTCTGAGTTGAGAGTGATTATGCTTACTTTCTAAAGAATTTTGTTCGTCGTAAAAATTGCTTTATGAGGTAATAATTTATAACTCCCTAGTAGTAAGTAAGGACCTATCTACAGGATAACACAACCCATCACAGAATCATCCTTTATACAAAATATATCTTATGATAATTATAATTGACATATAACAATTAATAGAATTCATAATTGTTGATCATGATTTTAATAATATTATAATTATTGATCAATGCCAATCTATTGTTATAATGAAAACTTTTAACATGCAATAGTCCTTTTTTTCTCTTTGTTGTCTTTTTGTTCCCATGTAGAAAAAAAAAGTATTGTTTTTATATCCCGAAAACTTATTTATTTCATTACAATGGAAATACGATGTACAACTCTATATAGTCTATTATTTATTAAAAAATAAAAAAATTAGCTACATATATTTGGATACAACTTTTTTTTTTTTATAAAAATACATGAAAAATAGGCTATACAGAGAGTGTAAAACACTTTTACACTATCATTCAATCACAACCCATCATGTATGATAAGTTTGTTGACTGGTACAATAATTACTTTAAAGTCATACCAATAAAAGTGATTTTTAATTGGTTGACAATATAAAAATTTTTATACTAATAGTATATAGTCATTAAACGCAAAATACATGCGTAATTCCATTATATGACAATATATTGGAATTAGAGTATAAAAAATTACTTGCTTTTAATATGCATAAAAAAGCGTGTTAATTAACTCATGACAACGGTTCTAGTTTTTGTGCAAAATTATGAAAATAAAATAGTTTTAAAGTAGAGAGGAAATTATGGTTTAACTTGGAGTATGGGCAAACGGAATTTAAAGTTTACACAGTTTTAGAAGATATTTTTAATTTTAGAATTTATTAATAAGTTTAATGACTCATTTAGTCTATATATTTGTATATCTTTACTTTTCGGTCATTGTACTTATAAATTATTCGTTTTAATTTTTACACATGCACTTTTAATATCGTTTTGATCCCTATTGTCAAATGTCTTAACTCCGTGAAGTAAAATTATTATAAAATAAAAATTGGTGATGTAAAACCGACATTAATTTTCTGACGGTCATTAAACATCCACAATTTTATGCGGTTTTTTTTTTTACTTTTATTTATAGTGTTAATCACTTTAATTCTTAACTCGTAAAATCTTTATTTTAACACCTAATTAACCTCACAACAAATAATTTATTTTAATTGTTACTACATTTCTACTACTATTTTATATCAACTAGAATAAACTAAATGAATTTTATTTTATAAAAAATGGATGTAAAATAATAAAAACATATAATTTTAATAAGAGTAAGACACAAGTTACATACGCTTATAATTTTAATTTGACTTAAATTATGCTTTTAATTTCTTTAATTTGAATTATGTGTATTTCTAGTCTCTCAAATTTTTAAGTCAGTTAAATTTATTTCATTTGTCTATTTTTCTCTAAAATTCTAAATTATCATTTTTTATTTAAAATTTTCACAAATTGAATTGATTAAATGCTTTTAAACATTTTTTTTATTTTTTGATAATTATGTTGTAGGTGCAAAATATCCATCGATTTTGCCGATGACTAATTTTTGTCAAAAAACCTAAATGACAATGTTTGTTTTATTTGATATTAACTAATCAAAACATCAAATTCCATCTAAAATAAAAAAAAATTAAACTTTCTCTTTACAAATCTTAATTTCTTTTTTTTTATTAAATTCTTCAAATTTATTTTTTATAATTTATAATTTTTAAATTAATTTATATATCAAATTTATCACAAATTTGTAAGTATGTGAATGAAAATGAAAAATTTACCGTAAATTTATTTAATTTAAAAAATAGGAAAAAAAAAAAACTCTCCGAAAACTTTTTAATTTTCTACTCCGGTAATTATCCTCCAAACTCTCCTTTACGGGCTACGGCAACGGGCAACCCATTCCCAATCAAAGCTGGTTGTGATTGAATACACTGCTCGTGCAACACGAATTCGCAGTGAGAAGCATATTCCTCCCAAATTCGCCCGTATGTGAGCGAGACTTTCGGTTTACAGATTGATTTTTGAGGTTCGGTTTCACACCGCATTGCCAAACATGGGCGCTTCAGAGTCTACTCTCTCGAGCGGACAGGTATTTCTTTAACTCTTTCAATTCCTCCTCTTGTTAATTGTGTTCTTGTTCACTGAACTCTCTCGATTTGTTGTGGCCGAAGATTCCAGATGACAAAATCACCACCATAACCGAGCGATCGGAAGCCTATGACCCCATTTTGGAGCGCCTCAAATCTCTCAAAATTGTATGCACTCTTTTCTTCGTATAAGAAAACTAATCCTTGTTGTAAGGTTTTTTTTTGTTGTTGATTATTTTTTTTGTTTATGATTCCCTTAATTGTTTCGCTGCAGACACCGCCCATATTGACGTCACCCCCAGCAGAGGGTACTCTAACTGATATTTTAGTGAGGAAGCCTTCGTCGTCCTCGGTTTCAGGTGATGATCCCTTATGGCTCAATGATTCTGTTGTTATTCCTGATATTTGCAATAGAATTGAACAGAGGTCTTATTAGCCAAAATCTATTCATGCATCTAGCGCTGCTCCTTTTTGTGGAACTCCTTTCCTAAAATGACTGTGGTAACTTAGACGTCATTGCCCTAGGCCCTAGCTCAAGCCATCTTTACTTAACAATGGAATGTTTGTTGATGTGGCCATTTTTAAATAAAAACGAAAATGCAGAGTTTATGCTTTTATTGGTTGTGATTTCAACACATGCTATATAGCTTCTGTTGCAACTGATTAGTCCTTGAAAGTAGATTGTAGCTCGTTGGCAGTTTTCATGAACTTTGCCTCTTTATACAAGCTATTAATTAGTTAAGGATGTTACATGGGTGATATATGACCTTGGAAAAAGGTTTCAGATTTTAAAACTACACTGGTTTTGACTTATAACACTGGCAAGGATACTGATACAATTAAAACTGATTGACTTATATGTGAACTGTAAGGTTTATTTATTAATTGAAAGATAATATCCTCTCTAACAGAAGGAATTTCCCTGGGTTACCACAGCAAGAAGGCACCAGAACTGGGGGAATATGCCTCCTGTCCAGAGCAACAAGATCCTAATTCCCAAAATGACAAAAAAACCCGTCAATGGTCTGTCCATACCCCGTGACACCTGTAATAGAATGCAGCATAGCTGTGTAAGCATTCCCTATCTAACTGCCAGCCAGCTCGATTCCGTCATGAATCATGATGATTCCCATGTGCCCCACATCTCTTTCTCACATAAAGCTTCCACATGCATTTTTGGTTGTTTGTTGTGGATTTTGTTATGGGCCTCCTATACTCGATCCATAGACCTATCACATTAGCAAGGATGCTTTATGGTTCTTACTGTGCTAATATGCCAAGTCTATGTCTGTAAATGTTTGAGAGTTTGCTGAATCGTTCTGTTTTCTGTTAATTTTTTACCCCACATTCCCCTATCATAGCTCACAAACAAGAGCCGAGAGCATAAATATTTCATGCGCTCGTGCTATATTGCGATATTAATGATTGCTGAAATGGCACGTCCTCCACTCATGAAAGTGAAGACTTCTAGATTGTTCAATTTGTTGCTATATGATTTTGTTGGTTTTCAGAAACACATTGATGTGTGTATGTTTCATATATGATTTTTTTTGTTTTCAATCACATTTAAGTCCTAATAGAACCTGTTTCTGATATATCATGTTAGTTGGGATCATTCTGTTGTATACTAGCAGCTGCATTTAGTACTAGAAGTTTTATTGGGGCCAATTAATTAGTTGCTCTCTTTTTCATGTTTGAAACAGCTACAGTGAATCCGAAGGTTCTACTGGAGCTCTTCTCAATGTACCGTGATTGGCAGGAGAAAAAGGCCTATGAGATAAGCAAAAGACAGGTCTGTTTAATACAAGAATAGTTCAGTGAATTCATCTTCTAATGCATTCAACATCTAAGAATACACCCACCCTTTCCCCTCCCACAGTCACTTACACAAGAGGAAACTTTTTCCTTGCAAATCTATAATTCAACTTCAAGTGAATTACATACAACTCCTCTACCCAAACTCAAGCCTACCCTTTTGGCCTCTCCATTTTCTAGACATAAAGCACCTATCTTCTGTTAATAGAAGGACCTGCAGTGTTAAATTTATTGTGAAAAGACTGAAATACTATGGTTTCAGTTAAGATTGAGTTATATGATAAACACGGCTGATTTTTTACTTGTTAAATCAAATAAATATAGTTGATTTGTACTTAAATATAATATATAATTGACCAATACTTGTTAGATATAACAAATTGACTTATATTTGCTAATTAGAATAAACAGTGTTGTGGCACTAGTTATGAACAACAACAAGGGGAAGACATATGTCTCTAATACTTGTGTAGTTGTCACCATTGGGTTAACTGTTAACAAGAAATTAACTTAAAATGGCTGCTCAATTTAGTATGTGAAATTCAAACAAAAGTTTAAGTTTAGAGTGTATGTAACATTCTTGAATTTATGTTTAAGTTGGGCACTTTTTTTTGCCAATAAATACAGAATACTTGTGATATCCAGTATGAGGAATTTCATTTTGATGGGTTGGCAACACATTCCCCTTTTTTCAGCCATATAATTATTCCATATATCTATAACTATAATAAAGAGGATACTCTCTCTTAGTCTCCACTTTTTATTGGACTATTATATCCTTTAATTACTCTCTAAATTATCAACTACTTTATCCTTTAACTACTTACTATACTCTCTCTTTTATTTTATTTTTATTTTTTAAAAATTAAAGAGAGGCACAAAGTGCCTCTTTTTCTCCTAGTAATAGTAATGATGACTTGATAACAATTCCGACAACAATTTTAATGAAATTTGGTACGTTCTGTCATTCTCTTTTCAATTTGTGAATGGTTAGTATCTATTAAACAAATGGTGAGATGAGAAGAATTGCTTTCAAATACATACTTTCAACCTTTGTGGATTTTCCTCTTCCATGCTGGGGAAAACTTATTTTGGCATCTTTCTAACTATTTTAATTTGTAAATATTGGTAATGAATGAATGTGAAAAAGATATTGATCAAACTATTAATATAATATTTTAAGTGGGAGATTTTGAATCCTGAAGCTAATTTCATTATTATTTTTAATTAATTGATTACACTTAGGAAACAATGAAAATGCTGAACCCTTATTTGGTGATAACTGCCTACTCAATATTTATAATTACAATTGCATTTATGCTTTCTTTGGATGAGGAGTGAAATAGAAAGGAAAGAAATAGAAAGAAATGAAATAAAAGAGAAATAGAATAGAAAATATATGTTGTTTGGATAGATAGAAATAGGAAAGAAGAAAGTAGGAGAATTTCTTTCCATTTGTTTGGATGAATGAAAAAAAGAGTAGAAAGAAATAAATGAATTATATAAAAAATATTTTTATAATAACTAAAAAATGTAATTTTTTAATATAATACTTTGTTCTTAACATAAAATTATTTATTATTTTTTTCATCCATAAATTTTATTAAAAGAAATTAAACAAAAAAATAAAAAATGAGAGAGATCATTTTCATCCTATTTCATTCCTAAAGTAGGAAGAAATGTTTTTTTGTAGGTTCCACAGAAATAACTTCTTTCCTATTTCTCTTTTCAAACAAACAGTGAAAATGTAGTATTTTGTTCTATTTCCCTCCTTATTTTCTTCCACTCTATTTCCACCAAAACAAACATAGGGTTTGTGGCTTGGATAATTATAACCTACAAGAAATATCAAACTGAAAGAACTTATTTCAGAATGTAAAATTCCTATCTTGTGACGACCCTTCATTAATTTTGTTGTTGTATTTATGTTGTTTTATTTGATAGTATCATTAACGCATTGATGGTTAGACATTGTTGACTCTTGTGTTCCTTCTTTGACTTACAAAAGCTATGATGTATTTCTGTACATGCCATGAAAATGGATGCAATTTTTGCAGGAGGAGATAGAAAACAAAATAGAAGTTGCAGATGCTTTGGGAATCAAACTTCTTCAGCGATTTAATCATTCAACGTCTACAATGAAGGCTGCCTCACAACATCTATCGGGAGGTAATTATCAGACACAGTTCAAACAATATTTGGAATACCGGGATTCTCAACTTTATAGGCAGCGACTAACACTGTAACAAATGCTTTTCATAATCTGCTAAATTGAAAAGGAAATTCCCTCTTTCATCATTTACAATGATCACGAAACCATAAAATCTTGATTCGTTTGCATGTCTGTCATAAATCATAATGCTTTCATGTCATGGGTGAAGAACTGACTAGTTGGGGACTACGGACTACCACTATGCCAATTCTTGTGGTCTTCTATGATTGCTTGTGAACATTTGTTAACTCTATGTTGGAATGTGCATGCAGTTCATGCATTGCAGGTGGAAATTGGTGAGCTCAAGGGAAGGTTGACTGAAGTTATCAGTAACTGCGATGCATTGTGCAAGAGGATTGCAGCAGATAGCCCAGAATCTCTCCGGTCATCGATCAAACCTTTTTCAACTACTACGGCTGACCCAGAAACCTGCTCAAGTTCATCTAGTTTGCGGACAGTTTCAAAAATAAATCCACCTTCTGCAGAAGAATAGCTAGACCAATAGGTTTGATTCTTGCTCATATTTTCAGAAGATTCCTGCTTTCATATTGAATTTGAGGTGCTCGAGAGTCTGAAGAACAGTTGGATCACATTCACATGATAGGCTAATTTTTTATGGGGCCATGTTTTTGGAGGGCATGAAACTTCTCATTAACTGAGACCAGGTTGTGGCAACCTCAGAGCGACCCGGCCATGTTACTATGCTTCTATGAAAAGGAGGGACCATAGGATGCCCGTCACCGACGCGCACATATTGGACTTGGTTGCTAGTTGGAGGCAAAAAATTGAAATGACATGATAACAGACACGTGATCAGATCTAATCTGATCACATCATTTAATCGCTTTGTCTTTTTTCGGGTGGGTTTTTTTTTGAGAATTTCACATTATTGTTTTCGATGTCTCACTGTCTCAGTTGCAGAAAAATGTGGTAATTTCGGTATAGAATGAGCACATGATCGTGTAATTGTGCGACATGTTGCCAATATCTTTAGTGATGTTAAACAAATAAAGATATATTTTCTTGTGTGCAAAATTACATTTTAATTAATTTGAACACACATTTTAACTACATTGTTAAATTAATTTTATCAAATTTTTATTTAACTTTAAAACAAACGAATTTAGAATCTTTGGTCTATAAATTGAAAAATACATCCAATAATAATAATAAAGACGTGAAACGAGTGCATATGAATCAGAAAAAAAGGTATATACACTAACGGTATAAAATTTTTATATTGTTATTTAAGTATAAAATTTTTATATTGTTATTTAATTATAAACTATTATGTATATATTATATATGTTTGTTAATTTTGGTAATAATCATTTTAAAAATTATATTAAAACTTATTTTTAATTAGTTGATAATGTAAAAAATTTTATACTGATAATACATTGTGTTCTAAAATTTCAATGCATGCAAAGATTCTCCATCCATGGGATCATATGTAAATGACAGTTAGCCTATAAGCCATGATCTGTACTTTTTTAATTAAAAATCATTAAATTTTCTTTCACTTTATCGTCTCAGACTTCGACAGCTTTTATTTATTCTCAATTTCAACAGATATTTTGTGTAGCTACTAGTGCAATTTTCTACTGGTATTCACATTCTGTTTTGGATCAGTGAAGTTTATTGACCGACCCAACATTTTTCGGTTTTAACTATTCGTTACAAATGCCAAACATTAAACAGATTTGAAACTCCTAATCCAGGTAAAAAAATTCTTAGCTAAAGTATGAAATGAAACAAATCAAATCATAAAGTCATGATACGCGAACTAGATTACAAAAATTTAGCACATTACAATGTCATAAAACAAATCAGATTCAAGTCCCTTTCATCTCCAGACATGTTCTGCAACATCCAGATCAGATTCGACCCTCACCTCAAAGGAGAAGCAGATCATCCAAATTCACATCACCCAAAACCAGCGTCATCTCCTCAAACACAATCTCAGAAAAACAACCGACAGAACCCCAACTGCAAAAAACTCAAGCCCCAACCTAACCCCACTGGTTTTATTTATCGGCTTGCTTTTGATTTGAACACTCAATACAGTAGTTTTACAGGGAAATGAGATTGAGGCGCCATACTCCCATTGGACCCATTCCACTCTCCGTGCACATTTTGTATTCCAGCAGCAGTCCACACTCCACTGCACTATTGACACCCAAAGAAAAAGAAACAAAGAAGAAAAGTGAAAAGGCAGAAGCACAGGGAAGAAGTTAGCATCACAGCTTCTCCAAGACAATGGATGTAGATGTATATAGCTTTTAATTTAATGAATCAGCGGGCTTACAAAACAAAAAAAATTTCGACAATGCATTGCAACACGAAAACATAAATTGCGCACAAATTAAACTGTGTCAGCTATGATGAATCATGTAAAAGAACAGCATTATATGATGAAAACAGTAAACCCCATCTATCCTCAGTTGCACATCAAGGCTGTTGCTGAGCATCAATGTAGCCAGCATCGACAAGAACCTTCTCCTTCTTCGCCATCTCAATGTCCTGATCCACCATCATCTTCACGAGCTGCTGAAAGCCCACCTTGGGCTTCCAACCAAGCACCTTCTTAGCCTTGGTAGCATCCCCTTTAAGGTTGTCAACCTCCGAGGGTCGAAAGTACCTCTTGTCAATCACCACGTGATCCCTCCAACTGAGCCCCACATAGCCGAACGCGACTTCCAAGAACTCCTCCACGGTGTGGGACTCCTCCGTGGCCACAACATAGTCATCGGGCTTCTCCTGCTGCAGCATCAGCCACATGGCCTCGACATAGTCCCCAGCGAAGCCCCAATCCCTGGAGGCCTGCAAGTTCCCCAAAAACAGCTTGCTCTGGAGCCCGATCTTGATCCGGCCCACGGCCCGCGTGATCTTGCGCGTCACGAAATTCTCGCCGCGGCGCGGGGACTCGTGGTTGAACAGGATCCCGTTGCACGCGAAGAGCCCGTAGGCCTCGCGGTAGTTCACGGTGTACCAGTGCGCGGCGCACTTGGAGGCCGCGTAGGGCGAGCGCGGGTGGAAGGGGGAGGCCTCCGACTGCGGCGGCGGCGTGGCGCCGAACATCTCGGAGGAGCCGGCCTGGTAGTACCGGATGTGGGAGCGCCCCGTGGCGGCGATGTGGGAGCGGACGGCCTCCAGGAGGCGGAGCGCGCCGGTGGCGACGACGTCGGCGGTGTAGTCTGGGATCTCGAAGGAGACGGCGACGTGGGACTGCGCGGCGAGGTTGTAGACCTCGTCCGGGAGGATGGTGTCGAGCCAGCGCCGGAGCGAGGACGCGTCGGAGAGATCGGCGTAGTGGAGCTTCATGCGCGCCTTGTGGGCGTTGTGGGGATCCACGTAGATGTGGTCGATGCGCTGCGTGTTGAAGTTGGAGGAGCGACGGATGAGGCCGTGCACCTCGTACCCCTTGTTCAGCAGGAATTCCGTCAGGTACGAACCGTCTTGGCCGGTAATTCCGGTTATCAATGCCACCTTGCGCGGCGGAGGCCCCTCCCCGTTGGCGGCAGATCCGGATCCCGCGGTGTTTTCCATTGGAGTTTAGTGATAGTGGATTGATTCAGAAATGATGGATGAATCCAGAGACTAACCCTTCTGCGCCTTAATTTATGCAGCTCAGCATTCCAACGCGCTTCGCCTTCTGCCCTGGGATTCACGATTTCTCACTCCCCCTCTATTCAAGATTTGCGACTTTACTTTTCAATGCCTTAAAAGATATTTATTTTACTGCTCCATCTCTTATTCTATGGTTCAGTTAATGAGCTTAATGGTAATATATTATTGGTGTAAAAAATTTTATGTTTTCAATTAATAGAACTCATTATTGATATAATTTTTAAAGTATTTATTATAAAAGTTAACAAATTTATAACAAATAGTAATTTGTAATTGAATGACAGTATAAACAGTACAAAACCTTTTTTCTCTTATTTAATTTAATACTAAGTGTTTTCAAGGTTAAAAATTAATTTTATTACTCACTTAATCGTTTGGAATTTAAGTCGTAACTGTATTAAATATTTGGAGAGAAAATTTTGTTATTTATAGTGGTCATACTTGACTTGAGCAAAATCACTTCCAAAAGAGGATATATGTGATCTTTACAAAATAAAAATTACTTTAGGTATCATTTATTTGGTTATTAAAATTAAATAAATAGTCTATATACTGATAGTTTAAAAAAAATTTACATTATCATTTAATCATAAATCTTCATATATAATAAATTTGTTAACTTTTAAATAATTACTTTAAAAGTTATTTCAATGATGAGTTTTTATTAGTTGATTGTATAAAATTTTTACATTAAAAGTGTATAGAAATTAAACTCGTTAAAATTTAAGATCAGTGCTTGCATTATAGAGTTTGTATGTGTGTGTTTGAACACAGGATATTCCTTAACTAAAAGCTAAAAACTACTCTTTTGAGATAATTTCTAACTACATGTTTAAAGAATAAGATTATCTACCAACCATAATACACTATGTTGGTGTATTATAGAGTTAGATAATAATATATGAATAATGTTTATAAAAGTAAAGAAAACGATTTATAAAATTATTTATTCGAGTATTTGTTTTTGAATAAAATTTCGAAGAGATATTATGTAAAGTGATTAAAAGTAATAATTTTGTTATGTTGTTACAGACTATTAGCGTATTACATTTGCACGTCCAATTATTATGTAATAAATCACTCGGTAAGAGTGAAGTGTCCTGTTGGGTGTCGGTGACGGTGAGTGTGTGAGCTGTGAGTTGTATGCGCCAGGATTGTCTTTCGGGATGGAGGGGGCGTGGATCGGATGACTTGAGAACAGGAGAGGAGAAAGAATAAATCAACGGAATATGTTAACCGTGGACCCAATTTCAGGGTGACAGGTACAGGGAAGAAAGAAAATGAAATATGTGATAACAGACGAGAAGGGTATATTTGGTAGAAAAAAAGAAATAGAAAGAAAAGAAGAAAAGAGAAGAGAAAAAAAATATGTGAAAAATATAGTAGAAATTAAGGTTGTTTAGTTGAAGAGAAATAAAAAAAAAATAGAGGAGAAGTTAACTTTATGAGATTATTAATATTATTTTTATTAATAACAATAATAATAATTTATTTATTTATTATTAATATTATTTATTATTATTATTAATCATATTTATTTTTATTATTAATATTAATATTATTATTTATATTAATATTATTAATATTATTATTATTATTATTAATATTATTATTATTATATAAACAGGCGCTGGGGGGAGGTCATTAAACCGATTAAGGGGCTGCGAAGTATAGGAGAATCGATTTGTCCAAATGCAAATCGATTTTGTTACCATTTTATATTATTTTGAAACAGATACAAAGAAAAAAAAAAGGTGTAAATTGATTACAGCCTGTGTAAATCGATTTACACAGGTTATTTTTGTGAAGAGAGTGACGCTATGCACAGTAAATTTGTTGTCTTTCTTCGTTGTTTTGTAAAGAATTTTTTAACGGTGGGTCTCATGTGTTTTTTCAAAAATTTTGTCACCTCTCTTCGATACCAAACAAGAAAAAAACAGTATAATCAATGTTCTTCCCTTTTTTTCTTGGCTTCTTCTTCGATACCCAACGAAGCGGAAGAGAAAAAGAAAAAGAAATATAAAGAAAAATGTGAGTGAATAAAATATGAAAGAAAAACTAAGTATACAAATATAATTATCTTAAATGAAAATCTCGACTCGTCATAGCCAAACATTACTTGTAGCTTTACCAATTACTTTATTTAAATTTACTAGAATTATTGTCTACGTTTTTATAAATAGGTTATTCATCTTTGGATAGTTTTTGATTAAGTAAAATGCCATTAATATTTTGTTCTATTATTTTTTATAATTAATTTTAGTATTTTACTAATTGTTTTGGAATGAGTCCCTTAAGATAATAAATCTTTTTTAAAGTCAAGGTCAAAACTGACATTAGCATCGAGACCATTCCTTAGGGCTAACAAAAATGTTCCATTATAATTCCAAAACAACTCTCCTCACAAAGGTTTCTCCTTTTGTTTTATCACATCTTGTTAACAACCATACAATGAAGGGACGTAGGGCTAACAACTTAGATTCTCTACAGCCAAATTTCTCTGTAACAACCATTGTCAATCAAAGAGGAATTTGACAATCATTCAATGGATCAGTTACCTTCGCACTAGCCCCCAGCCTACAAGTAAAACATCCACTTGAATTGACTAGTTGTTTGCTCCAACCCTTATAAATACAAGAAAATTCTCTATTCCAAGTAACAAAACTAATCTTATAAATTTGAACGAAATCATTACTAGCTGATGCGTCAAAGTTCATGTAGGTAGCCATTCTCCCTCATTACGATATGGGTGAATCAAAATTGCCAACGTGCTCTCAAGTTCCTAAATTCAATGATCTCTATATGCAGTTTAGCCCCTAAACCAAAGCCCCAATTGGAGCGAAATCAATGTTAGACCATGGTTGAATAATAGGATCAGTCCATTGAACCCTCATCATAAAAGGCCATCTTGTTATAGTAATATTTTTGTTTTTCCTTAAAAGAAAATATATTTTATTTAATTATAATGTGAGTAATAGATTAAGTACATATAAAATAAAAAAATGTAAAATGATGTTATTTTTATCCAAGTATGACTGATGACTATACCTGTACCAAATATATATATATATATATATATATATATATATATATATATATATATAAGTATGACTATATGAGTTTAGAAAGATTTTTTAATTAGAAAAACAATATTATATTACCTTATGTGTAAATATTTTCATCTTTATGTTTAATAAACTTAGAGAGAATCTTTTAAATGACTAACTTATCAATTTGTGATATCATATATAAAAATTGTATGTCACATCAATGATAGACTAATATTTTGTTGAAGATACAAAAAAAATTAAAACTACACAAATATAAGTTATAATAAAAAAAATTAAAAGTGTAATGAAGCCCAACAATTTTGTTCATGTTAATATTGAGAATATTAGATTATTAGCATGCTGGGGACACCCGAAGCTTGTTTTTAGAAGTATCAAAACATTCCGCCCAAAAAAACCAAAAAAAGCATCAAAACAAATTTTATGTTTGGTTGTTATTTTTTAGTTCGTTCTTAAAAGTAAGTATGCTAATTAAATTCAAATCTATAGGCATCAGTAGGAGTGTTATTGGTCCGGGTTGGGTTGAGTTTGACCTTATTTAAGACCCAACCCAATTAAGCATAGTCAGGTTGGGTTGGATTTACGTTTTTTTTAAACAACTCAACCTAAACCAACTCGACCTTAATTGGGTTGCGTCGGGGTGGATAATCGGGTTGGATAATTAAAATATTAATATATTTTTGGAAATTTGAAAAATTTAGAAAAATAAAATAAAATAAATCAAAAAATAAGAAAAATAAAACACATAATTATTTCAACTCATCCAATGTATGTTCAATATATTTAAAATACAAGTCTAATCACACAAATCCAACACTCACAAGAAAGATACATGTCCCAAATGGCATAATACATTATATGTCCCAAACAACTCTAACAATTACTTGAATTACATAACAAATGTGTGTATTGAAGTTAAGATTTTATTCTCAAACTTTCCTTTTTTTAATTATTAAAATAAAAAATAATTATTATAATAGTTAAATAATTTAAATTATAATAATTAAATAATAAAAGTTAAAATTTCATATTTCACTAAAAGTGTAATTTAGTTTTCAAGTTTTTATTTTTAACATTCTTGTTATTTATTAGTTTTTATATATTATTTGAATTAAAATGTAATTAATAACTTAATACATGATTTATTTAAAAAATATACATGAGGAATTTATTTTTTGGGTAAAATATGTTTTTTGTCTTTCCTTTTATGTCAACTTTGCTTATAGTCCCTAAAAAAAAATTGATTAGTCATAGTCTCACATAAATTTTTCATTTACATTTTTAGTCTCTTCCATTAATTTGGACCGTTAGGTGATGATGTGATAGTCACATTAACAATCACGTGGACTACTAGTTTGATGTGATAATCACGTGATATAATGTTGTATTTTAAAATTGATATAATTTTTCTGTTACACTGCCAAAAAAGGGTATAAATATAAAAATAGTCCATTTTTATCACGATTTATGCTTTTACTCTTCCAAAAAATTGTTTGACCAGTCTTAGTCCCTCAAAATTTTCATTTGTGCTTTTAGTTCCTCCTTTTAACTTGAATTGTTAAACTTAATAATTAATTAATTATTATTTTCATATAATTTATATTATTAGTTTACCCTTATAATCCAGTCAAATAGTTTTTTTCCTCAAAATTTATTTTAACTAACTTATAATTTGTTAATTAATTGTTAAATTGTTTATATACTTTTTATAATATGCTTATTCCTCTTATGGATTTGTAGTTTGTATATGTCTTCTTATAATGAGGTTTCAAATGTGATATTGAATATACTTTTTATAATCTTTTATAAAAAATTCCCTATTATACAAATATAAAACAGTGTTATGTAAGCATTATTTTAGGTTCATGGACTGGTGGGCTCATGAAGTTAAGGCTATGTTGGGTTTGTAACTATGTGAAAAGTGTTTTGGGGGGAGAATTTATGTTGGCGGCAAGGTTTTTGACTTTGATTATAAGCTTAACGAGGTTTTTGACATTGATTATAAGCTTAAATATGTTTTTCGTTCTTGTACTTTCACCACTTTTTGTTTTTGTCTCTCACCTTTTTTTTGTTTGACCTCGGTCCCTGTCATATCCAAACGTTTCCTTTTTTGTCCTCGCCATCCATCTCCATTTAAAAAAAGTTGAGCTGGCTAATGTCACGCCACGTGTCAGCTTCCACATGTGCATTCCATGCCACATGTAATTATTTAATCTTTAGTTTTAAATGAAATAGGAAAATATAATTATTATAATATTTTGAAATTAAATTAGAAAAAGAGGGAATCAAGGCATAAGGCATCATTCTCCTACGTCACCATTGGAAGAGCTTATCGTAAAGGAGAAAGGCGAAGTGTATTTTGTGTTGAAACCTTATTGTACTCCATGGTTGCTTTGAGAAATTTGTTCACTTCGTCTTCTACACAACCATGAGTTATGGTTTGTGTATATGGAGAGTCCATGCGTTTGTTCGTTTCTAGCACTGAGGAAAACCCCCTTTGTAGGTTTTGGAGTTGCGTTAATTAGAATGTTGGTATCTTTCCTCTTTCCTTTGTGTTTGTAGGTTGAAAATAAATGTGTCTCGCATTGAAGAAAAACCTTGTTGTGTGTTTTTAAAATTTTTTTGTCTGTTTTGTGCTTGTTTATTGAATTAAGAGGTTTTTTGTTTTTGTTGAGCAGAGGGATGGAAGTTGCAAACTTTTTCTCTAGGCTGATGAAGTGAACGAAATGGGTTTGGGTATTGTTTGAAGTGGGTATGTGTGCTCAAGCTTATTGACCGATTATTGGTTGAGGAAGACAAATAAATTGAAGTTGAAATTGTAGAATGAGAGGGTTCAGTTTTTTTAAACCGGTAACTTGTGAACCCAAACCGACCTAATTATTTCGGTTCAGTTTTTTTAGTGTTCAGGTCTAACCTGACCTGACTTGACCCGTTCAAGTTCGGGTTGGATAACGGGTTTTGATTTCTGGACCTGTGAACCAGACCTGTTGACGTGGCATTTTCTTAAATTTATTTTTTATATACAAATAATTGTTTTATATATTTTTATATATAATTTTTACATTAAATGTATATTGTAGTGTGGAAAAATATATAATTTTGATAAATTACCAAAATAACACTTTTTTCTAGTTTCTCCTCTTTACTTAATGCTTCTTCAAAAGCCATTTGTGAAGGCCAAGTTGCTGAAAATATACACACCAAAATGTTAAATTATATGTAAATTTGTTAAAAGAAAAAATAAATTGTAACACTAAATACAATATATTTATAATGTGTTAAAATTTGTAAGAAAAAAATATAAATTTTAAAAATTTAACAAAATTTTAAACATACGGACTTGATAATCCAAGCCAAACCAACCCATTAATGATCGGGTTGGTTTGGTTCAGATTTGACAAAAAATTGCATAAACCAGACCTAACCCAACCTAATTCGTATTATTTTGATTGGGTTGGGTAATGAGTTTAGTCAAACCTAACCCAACTCGATCTGTGTACACCCCTACCCTTTGAAGAGTGCTAGTAATACACTAGTCTAACACACTCTTTTAAACACACTCTTTTCTATTGCTTGAAATTAAATCACCAAATTAGGAAAGAGAATCATTAAATAAGACGTGAGACCTATAAAATTTTGTAATTTTCAATAAACTTCAACCAATGGAGATAGTATGTTTAAAAGAGTGTGTCAGAGAGTGTGTTGCTAGTATTTCTCAAACCCTTTTTTACACGAGTAATGGACTTAGTTATTTATTTATTCTTTATCCTAATTAATAGTGTTTAATTATTTTAAATAAAACTTATTTTTAATGTATTGTCAATGTAATGTAAAAAGTTTTAATTTGTCAACCAATTAGAATTTATAGTTATGACTTTTAGGGTAATCTTTATATTTATAAAAGTAAGGTTTTTAGGGATGCAAAAGCATTTATGAGTGACATTAGGGTTTTTTTAGGGTTTTGGTGCATTAATTGGTGACAGTGACGTTTCTTGGACATTAATTGTCAACATTTTCATATTGAATTTGTACTAAATTGTATATATTCAATTTTGTATTGAAATTTGAAATTATTATTTGAAATCAAATAATATGCTGATTCTAATCAATAAACCCTAAGTAAATATATAAATTTAAACTAATATAATAATTAGTTATAATGATTTGAAAATATTGAATGATATAATATAATATAATATACTAATAATTGGCTGATTTGATCATTTATATTCAAATTATTTAAACAGATTAAACAAACAAACTTTTGATCTTTATATTAATATTATGCTACTAATTAGTTGATTCTAATAATTTATATTATAATGAAATATAAATAAATTGAATAATAGATTTTTAAATAATTTATATTATGTAAAGAGAAAAAACCACAACATTATAATTTAATTTATATATAATAAAGATTGGTTGATTAAAATCATTTATTTAAAACCAAACAATCAATTGGCTAATTTAAATTTTGAATCATTTATATTCAAATCATCATAATTTACTAATAATTTGAATATAAAACCAAACAATCAATTAGCTGATTTGAAATTTCAATCATTTATAATAAAGATTGACTTATTAGAATCATTTATTTAAAATTGAACAATCTATTGACTGATTTGAAATTTGAATCATTTACATTCAAATCATCATAATTTACTAATAATTTGAATATAAAATCGAACAATCAATTGGTTGATTTGAAATTAGAATCATTTATAATATAATATAATATACTAATAATTGGCTAATTCTAATAATTTATATTCAAATTATTTAAATAGATTAAACAAATAAATTTTTAATATTTACATTAATATATTATAGATTAATATACTAATCATTAGCTGATTATATGGCTAATTTGAAATTTGAATAATTTATGATATAATATGATATAATATACTAATAATTGGCTGATTCTAATAATTTATATTCAAATCATTTAAACAGATTAAACAAATAAAATTTTTATATTTACATTACTATATTATAGATTAATATACTAATAATTAGATATTTCTAATCATTTATATTATAATGGAATATAAATAAATTGATTAATGGATTTTTAAATCTTTATATATTATGTAAAAATTGGTTGATTAAAATCATTTATTAAAAACTGAACAATCAATTGTCTAATTTGAAATTTGAATCATTTATATTAAAATCATCATAATTTAGTAATAATTTGAATATAAATGATTGGCTAAAATTTGAAATTTGAAATTATATTCAAATCAAGATTTGTATCAGGCACAAGTAAAAATTTGAATAAGCTAATATACTAATAATTGGTTGATTCTAATCATTTATATTCAAATTATTTAAACAAATTAAGCAAATAATTTTTTATATTTATGTTAATATATTATAGATTAATATACTAATAATTAGTTGATTCTAATCATTTATATTATAATGGAATAGGAATAAATTGATTAATTGATTTTTAAATAATTTATATTATGTAAAAAGAAAAGACTATGACATGATAATTTAATTTATATATAATAAACATTGGCTGATTAAAATCCTTTATGTAAAACCGAACAATCAATTGGTTGAATTGAAATTTGAATCAGTTACATTCAAATCATCATAATTTACTGATAATTTGAATATAAATGATTGACTGAAATTTGAAATTTAAAATTATATTCAAATCAATATTTATATCAGGCACAAGTAAAGATTTGAAATTTGAAATTATAATAAGTAGAAGAGCTAAAGGCAGAAAATAAAATCATTTATTAAAAATCGAACAATCAATTGACTGATTTGAAATCTGAATCATTTATATTCAAATAATCATAATTTACTGATAATTTGAATATAAATGATTGGTTGAAATTTGAAATTATATTCAAATTAAGATTTATATCAGGCACAAGTAAAGATTAGAGTAAGCTAATATACTAATAATTGGTTGATTCTAATCATTTATATTCAAATTATTTAAACAAATTAAATAAATAAAATTTTATATTTACATTAATACATTATAGATTTATATACTAATAATTAGTTGATTCTAACCATTTATATTATAATGGAATAGAAATAAATTGATTAATGGATTTTTAAATAATTTATATTATGTCTAGAGAAAAGACCACGACATCATAATTTAATTTATATATAATAAACATTGGTTGATTAAAATCATTTATTTAAAACCGAACAATTAATTAGCTGATTTGAAATTTGAATCATTTATATTCAAATCATCATAATTTACTAATAATTTGAATGTAAATGATTAACTGAAATTTGAAATTTAAAATTATAATCAAATCAAGATTTATATCAAGCACAAGTAAAGATTTGAAATTTGAAATTATAATAAGTAGAAGAGCTAAAGGCAGAAATTTAATGTTGGATTTCAGAAAATAATTTGAATATAAATAGAAGAGCTAAAGGTAGAAATTGTCAAACATCAATATTAACAAAATACGTTTTTGTGTCTTTTAATTGATGTTTTAAATTTGGGTTTAATATTTGACTTAATTGGATTGCATGTTATCATCAATCGATGACATTGTGCATGGCAGAATAGATTGGAAATTAAAGTTTTGTGTAATTCAATTATGGACAGTTCTTGATTTCAACAAACAACATCAAATTAATAGTATTGAAATGTTTAACACTCTCATATTATTTATAGGATGGTAGGACAAATGCTTCCATCAAGAGAAATAATGTGGATCAATTCCGTGAATTCGTTTAGCAAGGATTAGCTAATATTTTTGAAAATCTTTTGGTTGGGTAGCCTAAATCAATCTTTTGCTAATGAAATGAATGAGTTTCTTAGTATAGCTAATATAGATTCTCCCATTATTCTTATTTTACAGCTGTGTAAGATAAAATCCTTTTATGGTATGTGTTAATGCTTAACAAGTTTTTTTAGCATATTTATCATTTTAAATACTTTGTTTTATTTATATGCTTCAAAACTTCATTTATAGGACAAGTTGGAATTTCAAATGCATACAATGGTACTAAGATGCTCATCAATCCTAATCTCAAGGAAGATATTGATTATAAAGAAAAGTATGATGATAAGTTCTCATTTTTATCCCTTATTTGATAATGAATTTGCTTTTTAATTGTGATGTTTCTTTATTAATTTTAATACATTTACAATGCTTACATTTTTTTCATTCTTCCAAAAAGCTTCAAAATACTAATCTTTCTTTGTTACAAGTAGTCAATCAAATGTCAACACAAACTTCTCTTTCCATGTCTAATGATTTACTCCAAACAACTAGGATGACAATTTCTGACACTATAGAATGTCCTGAAGTATGTACAAATATTTTGTTGTTAGATAGAAATTTAATTGTAGTCTTGAATAAGTTTTATTTAATATACACATAATTTTGTTTCTATTTTTATCAGGTATCTATTGGTTCTCTGATAGCTAAAATAATAGAGATTGATATAGATAAGGGGTGGTGGTATTATAGTTGTACTAAATGTTTCTCAAAATTTCAAGAAGTAGGAACCAAATTTTATTGTGAAAATAAAAAGTGTCAGAACTTAGTAATTATAGTTCTTAGGTATATACAATATTTATTTAATTTCGTTGTTTTAATTTATATATTTATTTATTTATTTATTTATTTGTGTATAACATATATATTTTATTGCCAAATTATGTTCTTTAAGTTTTAAAAACATGTGTACTGCTTAGGTTTAAATTACAAGTCAAGGTCATTGATAAAACCGAATCTACAACTTTGATAATGTTTGACCGTGTTGTTGCAAAGTATCTAGGAAAATCGGCTTGAGATTTGATTGCACAAACAAAAGAGGTACGCTTTTTTACCAAAAAAATAATTAGAACAATATATTGAAAATAAATATTGATAGCAATATTGGTTCATATGTAGAGCAACATGACTGACAATTGTCCACCAGAAGTTGATGCCTTAATAAACAAAGAATTCCTATTCAAGGTCGAGATCAAAGAAGTCAACATTATTCGTGGTTGGAAAACCTTTTCTGTTAAAAGTTTTTCGAACGACAAAGAACTCATTCATCAGTTAAAGAAATGCATTCTATTATGGTTACTTTTATTTACATTATTCCTACACTTAACGCTAAATTTATTAAAATTAACTATATTAACTTGAAGGTTAATTTATTAACTAGGACTATGAAGATGGTGATGAATCAGAATTTGGCAAGGTTGTCTCTGATGAAGTTGCTGATAATATTAAGGTTAATGTGTTAATCATTTAACTTTTTAGTGATTATTAGTGTTGATTTATAGGTATTAATTTTGAGGTGGACTTGGTTCATTTAGGACACATGTTTGGAACAAATGGCATCCAGCAATCAAGTGGAACAGTCTCAACAACTGTCTGAGAGTTATATGGTAAATTATAACATTTATTTACTTTGAACAAATATATTTCGTACAAAATTATTACTGAAAAATATGGATTGTATGGATTTTTTACTATTTATGAAAAGATGCTTAAATAATATGAATGAGATTTAAAAAAATAATAGTGTAATATATGAAAAGAAAATAAATTAACTATATTTTCATCTCTTTTTAGGACTTGAACTTTGAAAATGTTGATCAAAAAGCAAGTTTTTTGGGAAGAGGACATTTGTCAATTTGGAAATTAATTTAGTATGTGATGATGGTGGAAGCCAGAAATCAAGTATAAAGACTGCAAGAAGTGTAAAGATTAAAAAGAACCAAATGCTTGAAGTCTTTGCAACATTGGTTTGGGATCATTTATATGTGTGAATTTTTAATCAAGACTATTTTGAAAGTGTAGTTTTTTTTTTGAAAGTGCAGTTTGATATGTAGTATTGTTTTTATTTATATGAGCATTTATTGATGACTCAAATAATAAATTATATAAGTTACAAATAAGTAAATTCTTGCTTTACATGTTTAATACATTCGGTATTAATAATATTTTTTATTTAATTTTTTAAAGCACAATGTAGTAATATAAGGTCACTTGCGACAATTAAATCGTTAAAGGAAGTTATATTATAAACACATTAATATTATAGATTAATATTTACATTAATAAATATACTAATCATTTATATTTCATTAATATATTATATATTAAATCAATAGAAGCACTTG
Source organism: Spatholobus suberectus (assembly GCA_004329165.1). Classification (NCBI taxonomy): domain Eukaryota; kingdom Viridiplantae; phylum Streptophyta; class Magnoliopsida; order Fabales; family Fabaceae; genus Spatholobus; species Spatholobus suberectus. The sequence goes on along the minus strand of CM014730.1, from coordinate 81,434,768 downwards.
AATATATACAGAAAAAACTTATAATTATTTATATATAAAGATTGGCTGATTCTAATAGAAATAAATTATTTAATGGATTTTTTAATAATTTATATTATGTTATTTACTAATAATTTGAATTTGTATTGGCTGATTATGTAATTTACATTAATTTACTAATAATTTACTAATAGAAATAAATTATTTAATGGCTTATGAATTTGTATTGGTTGATTTGAAATTTGAATCATTTATATTCAAATCAAGATTTATATTAGGCACAAGTAAAGATTTGAAATTTGAAATTATAATAATTTGAAATTAAATAATCTGAACAATCTATTACTAATAATCATTTGAAATTTGAAATTATAATTTGAAATCAAATATTTACTGATTCTAATAATTTATAACCGAACAATCTATTGGTTGATTCTAATCATTTATTTGTAACCGAACAATCTATTGGCTGATTTGAAATTTGAATCATTTATATTAAATAATCATAATTTACTAATAATTTGAATATACATGATTGGTTGAATTTTGACATTTGAAATTATATTCAAATCAAGATTTATATCAAGCACAAGTAATGATTTGAAATTTGAAATTATAAAATTTGAAATCGAATATTTTGAACAATCTATTACTAATAATGATTTGAAATTTCAAATTATAATTTGAAATCAAATTATAGGCTGATTCTAATCATTTATATTCAAATTCGAACAATCTATTATTAATAATTATTTGAAATTTGAAATTATAATTTGAAATCAAATAGTTTGCTTATTCTAATCAATAAACCTTAAGTAGAATATATAAATTTAAACAGATATAATAATTAGTTATAATGATTTGAAAATATTGAATGAATATAATATACTAATAATTGGCTGATTCTAATTATTTATATTCAAATTATTTAAACAGATTAAACAAATAAATTTTTATATTTACATTAATTATTATAGATTAATATACTAATAATTAGCTGATTTTAATCATTTATATTGTAATGGAATAGAAATAAATTAATTAATGGATTTTTAAATAATTATATTATGTAAAGAGAAATTATAAAGATTGGCTGATTCCAATTAAATGTATTTTTTGATAATTTATATTATGTAAACAGAAAAGACCACGACGTCATAATTTACGTTATATATAATAAAGATTGGCTAATTAGAATCATTTATTTAAAATCGAACAATCTATTGGCTGAGTTGAAATTTGAATCATCTATATTCAAATCATCACAATTTACTAATAATTTGAATATAAATGATTGGTTGAAATTTGAAATTTCCAATATAAATTTTATTTTAATTTATTTTCACAAAATTATTGTTACAAGAGATGTATTGAGCCTTATATTTGATTATATTACTTGCTGCAGGAATTGACAACACAGAGTGATGTACTAGATGATTTTGTTAATTTGAAAGAAATAGTATCGTGGCATCGTGATAAGCTTTATAGCTGGAGATGAGATGTTTATAGTTTTGACATTAGTGAGAATTTTATTGTTGTGATATGTCTCATCCATCATATATATGTCTCATCCATCATATCTAAGCTTTGTGCATGTTCTTCAACTATGGTTTTTTACATAGCTCATAAAATTTATTTAATAACTTGCATGTCATGTTTGAAAAACAATTTAGTAGGTTTTGGTTCAAAAGTGAAATATTTATTTTACTAAAGGGATAAGTGTCAATTGATTTTACTTATTGTACATTTTTGAACTGATTTTACATTATTTTTAACAATAAAATAAATTATGGAAGTTGCCAATATATTTTCATACATATACAATAAAGTTACACTCCTCCTACTTCACCTGTGCATCGCATGGGTCTACGATCTAGTTATTATAAGAATTAACAAACTTAATGATGAGTTGTGTATAAATGAAAGTGTAAAATATATTTACACTATACATTATTTCTCTTTTAAATATGCCTACTTAAAGTGTTATATGTTTATTTTGCGTATGTTATAATAAATTCAAATTTAAAAGCTCGCAAGTTTGAAACAATCGCAAATGAAAGATTTTCGAAGAAGAAAAATTACTGTTTAATTATTCACAAGCCGATATATATGTATACTCCCAAAATCTTTGCATTTTCAGTAAGTAATATACTACTATAAAATTAATTTAACAAATTCAGATTTAACTCCTCAAATAAGAGATTTATTTTAAAAGAAAAGGTGAAAATTTATAATTGTTAATTAAAAAATTAATACTTAATGTTATAATAAAATATGTATAGATATATAATAAATTAAAAAATTATTTAAATTTTAATAATTAATTTTTAGCTAATCACTATAATTTTTCATTTTACTCTCTAAAATAAAATTCTCATAGAACTAAATCCAATGTTTATTTTAGGTGATACAAATTGGTTTAAATTCCAAAGCCCCTAAATACCACCAGGAAAGACGTAGAAGAAACATAAGTAAGCAAAGGCAAGGGAAGGAAAGGAGGAACGAAATCAAAAATTGTGAAGCTATTATCCATGGATAATCGGTTGGCCCGTTGATTATTCTACGTTCTTATGAACAAATCCTGAAATAAAAGTCGAACAATTCTAGATTTAAGGTTTGTATTTCCGTTGTGAACATCATTTGCCTGGAAAGGTTTTTTTTTTGGATAAAAAATACGTTAATTGTGTCTAATAAATCACGATTTTTTTTTTTTGAAACTGAATTTCAATATTTACACAAACAGATGTTTGATTTAGCCCAAGTAATTAGAATGAGCTAAATCGATTCATTTTATCCATAAGTAATAATCAGTTATTATTACGCATTAATTTTATCTAACTTCATATTAAGACACACATTCAAAAGCATATGGCGGCTAATATTCCCTCTTTAGTAATCAAGTAACATAAAAACAAGTTATTCTTTCAAAAGAACATTTTCAAACTAAGAAAATAACCATTATCACATTACTTCAAAAATATGACGGTGGCTAGGGTGGACCACCACGATGGACCATAAGTTTTAACTATTAGATTAATCTTATTATTGGAAGCCTTCCCACACCAAATCTTTTTTTTTTTTTTTTCCATTTCTCCACTGTCATTGCCCTTTCCCCTTACTTTGGCCGTCGACCACCGTGCGCTACAATTGGAGGCGATTTTCGACGGCGACGTTTTATTTTTTTCTTCCTAGATCTAGCAAAAGAACATAAATACTCATTGGCACGGCGCCCACTCTCGGTCTTCCAATCTCACCTTCTTCTCTGATATCCTTTTTCCCATCCACTACTACTAGCTGCAACGCCACCTCCCTTTCCAAGTACCTCACCCCTTGCCTCATAATAGGCCTCTCCTCTGGCACCTCCGCGAAACACACCAAAAATTTCAAGCCTACACGCCAAACAAACAAAACCAACAAACCACACCAAAAATTTTAGATCTACACACCTCGGCGAAACACACCAAAAATTTCAGATCTACATTCCAAACAAACAAAACCAACAAAGCACACCCAAAATTTCAGATTTACACACCTTTGGCAACATCATATGCCAAACAAACAAACCAACAAAAAAATTAAAAAAAAAAAACTTCAAATCTACACGCCTCTTGTAGATCCCGAAAATCGAGGGGTCTAGAGCGAGAGGTAGAGGAGGCCGTCAAGGTGGGAGTAGTGGATAGCTTTGGCAGGGTGGAAGGATTGGAGGGAAAAGGAGAGGAGAATGATGAGCATTGCGACAGAGAAAAACCTTGAGAATCTCACCAGCCACAACATTTTCACGTAGAGGAACCACCTTGTTGTCTTGTTTTTTCTTCTTGTTGGTGGAGTTTGTAACACTCCTTTAATTCTAAATATAATTCATATTAATTTAATTATTACTTTAAGTTGATGAAAATGTGAAAAAAAATCGATAATAGAAAAATAGAATTTAGAAATAGAAGTGAAATGATAAAAACTGTTTATGTATATATATATATGTATATATATATATATATGTATATATATATATATATATGTATATATATATATATATGTATATATATATATCCAATTGTACATCATGGTTTGAGTAATACATAATAGTCAAAGAGAAAACAAAAGTACATCAAAAGACATATACTACCTTACCCAATATATACATAAAAAAGATCCTATACAGAACAGTATTTATCTACCCTATCCTGTAAGAAAAATATTATAAACTAGGTTTACAATCTGGAGGAGTATCCTCTAGCTCATCCTCAGCATCATCAGGCATTGCTGTCATTTTCAATAATCACGATTGAACATGCATAACAAAAATAATGGAGTGAGGTGATTTGTTCTAAATCACTTTCACATGCAGGGTAGGAATTTAAATACAATTAGTGAATGGAACCTAGGGTTTATTCTAAGTTATTCTACACTACCCTTGACTTGGTATGGATCCATACTTCCCATTAGTAAGTAATAGTTCTCAACAGAACCTGAGAAGTGATTGGGAGTACATATACCTTATCAACATCATCACATGGTACAGTCCTCATCATCAATGAGGAACAAATATCAGTCAGGACGTCCATTTATAAAGGTATACTCTCAAACCAATCCCGAAATGTTGAACAGTTGTCGGGGTTATCGAGCTTGGTCAAGTGAATATCCTAGTTAACAGACGCTACCCTGGCTATTAGGATTTTCACCACTCAATGCCTACCCCCAAGACCTCCCCAAATGGGTCCCTACCTTTCATTCCTCAGCGTACCAAACTGTAGCTTCCCTAACAGGGTGTCATGCCATTGCATGTCCCTTGCTTTACATTACTCACTGATCTATTAATTTTTAAAGGTTCACTTTGGTCTCAAAAATTTGAGCACTAGTACAATTTCTACTAATATCTCTGTCTTATATTACAGAGATTTGATCCATATATATTGTTCACATAATTCATAATTCAAATTAAAACACATAATCAATAATTCAATAAAAACAAAGACATACAAATTAAAATAAAGATTGATAATTAAGAAATAAATCATAGAATGATCAAAAATTTCATAAAATTAATTTTTAAGCTTAGAAAAATAATTAGAATTTTATCATGAGTTTTTAGAAATTTTTCGAAATTTAGTACTTTTAAGAAAAATGTATCCACAGGCACTTATAGAGCACAATTAGAAGTACTAAATAAGCTTTAAAATTTATGAAATTTTTAAAAATAGTCTATTTGTGTATCTAGACCTTACCTAAACAATAACAACTTAAATTGAAATTTCTACAATAGTTTTCTAAAAATAAATTCATAAATAGCTCATAAAATAATTTCTATACTTAGTTTCATATTATGAGATTTATGGTTTATTTCTTCTACTATTTTTGCTAAACTAATTGAGTATTATTGAAATTTGATAATATAATAATTTAATTATCTATTATAACAGCTAAAAATATTTTTTCTAAATTTGAGTAGTATAACAACTTAGTAATTCTACTATAATTGCTTGAATTCGAGCATATAACAACTTAATAATTATACTATAGTTGTCTAAAATTGAGCAGCATAACTACTTAATAAAAGTATTTTAATTATCTAAAATTGAGCATAGTAACATCTTAGCAAATGCATTTTAATTTTCTAAAAGTGAGCAGAGTAAGAGCTTAGCAAGTGCATTTTAATTTTCTAAAATTGAGCAGAGTAACAGCTTCGTATAATTTAATAATTTAAATTTGAGCAAAATAATAACTTAGTAAAAATTAAAGTTTAACATCTAACAATATAACACTAATACTGATAATAAAACTAAAGTCTAAACGGGTTTAGGGGAAAACCCTTCCTACCAACATGCAAAGTAATTGAAATTTAGAACCAACCCCACTCTCCCCTTTACTTCAAAGAGTTGGTGAAGTTGTTGGTACAAAGCTCCTAGGAAAAGGATTTTTACTAGTTATTTGGAAAACTAGTAGAATTTGGGCATAAAAGCAAAGTAAAATAAATTTTTTCTAGAGGGAGAGAAATTCTTTAGGAGACTTACGGTGGTGAAAGGAGGAGAGGAATCAGAAACTAGTTCAATTTGATGGTTATTTATAGGAAAAATTTTGAGCTTAGGTGTCCATTGATTACATAAGCCATTATGTCAAAAATACAAATTTTAATTTGTTTTTTATTAAAAATTAGGGACACATATCCCATTAGGTGGTGAATCACCCCCCCCCCTTCTAGGTTGCATACGTGCTGCACCAGCTGCCTCAAGGCTTCTTAGTATAATTTTTGACTGTTAATTAATTAGTCGGTACCGATAAAATCACCTAAACTTGATTAAATTAACTTTTAATATCAAAATAATTAATTTAAACATAAATATGAACAAATGTATAATTTTTCATCAAAAATAATTTCTAAAAATAATTTTAATTTTTATTTTATTTTTTTCGAATTATAAATATATATATTATATATTTTAAGCTTAGAAAATTCATATTAAATCCATTTGAATTCAATAAATGCACAAATTTTTATGAAAATTCTGAAATTACATATTTTACTTAGAAATGTACTAAAAATATTATTTTCACCATTTTTGGATGTGAAACCAATACTGAGTTGGTTATTTGACAACTTAGGGTATTTTGGTCATTTTGTACAGGAATTTCAGAAAATTTTCAAAATTATATTTTAATACATATGACATGATTTTAAATTCAAATTGATATTTTAATATCAATTGAATCTTTTTCTTATGTCAGCTCTTAATATTGACAAATAAGGACAAAATCGTCATTTTTTTAATTTCTCCGAACTTCGGTTCGAAAAAATTATTAAAAATCACAATTAGATATTTTTTGATATTCTAAGTTTAACCGTGGGGATTAGAATTTTTAGATTCCTTCCGGATTTTGCAGAATTAAATATAGAATAAATAAATAAATAAAACAATTAATTAAGTAAAAGTGAGGGTGTTACAGAGTTGAAATCGACGAGGATGGAGGAGAGGGAACAATGGCACCAGCCCTAGTGGCTGCCGAGGGGACATTGGTGGCAACGGCTGTCGGGAGGGGTTGTTTGACAACGCAGAAAGAGAGAGGGTTGTGAGGGAGGCAAAAATCTAATGTGGGAAGATATAGGATAACATGTACAGTAAATATTAATCCTATGAAGGTGGTCCACCGTACCCAACAATATTTAAAACATTCTTGACTTATTATGTATGGACATGTAATATTAGTCGATTGATATTACTTATTTTACTTTCTCTTTAGAGGAGTCGGATTCAGTAATGTGGAATTTTTTTGAAAACTAAGTAAGGGCTTGGATGTATGTGTGCACTTTGTAGGCAGGATTGAGCTTCCTTTTGGTGCGAAGAAAATTGTGCCAAGTGGGTGTAGGGCAATGATTGGGCAAGTTGCGAGTGAAGGGAGAACTGAGAAGCCTCTTCCTAAGGCTGGTAATGCTTACCACAAGTTTAGGGTGAAGAGGAATTGTAGGCCTAAGGTGCATGGTGTGGCTATGAACCCAATTGAGCATCCTCATGGAGGAGGTAACCACCAGCACATTGGGCATGCTAGTACTGTTAGGTGTGATGCTCGTCCTGGCCAGAAGGTTGGTCTTATTGTTGTGCTAGGAAGGCTGGTCGTCTTAGGGGACAAGCTGTTACCATTGCTGCCAAAGCGGATAAGACTACTTGAGGAGATTGCTAGGGCTTTATTTGATTATAACTTCTCAACTTTTGTTTCTTTGATAGTTTATGTAAAACTATTTGAATAATGAATACTATTTTGAGCATCGATTCCGCCATAAATATGAAGGCTTGTAATAAACGACATTTTATATTTGTTTCAGATCTATTCAATCCTGTTGTTTATCAATCTTTTACTGAGTTCAACTAGCTGGAACTTGGAATGATAGAATTTGGTTTCTCTCTTTTATGGTGGTTTGATTTTTGCTGCAGTAGCACAGTGCCATATTTTTATTTGAGTTCAATTTAGGCGAGTTTGCTAGTGTTAGAGTGCCGTTTTCCTATCTTAATTTGGTTAGGTTGTCAGGGAATGACTATTTGTTTAGGCAGAACTCTTTTTTTTTTTGTGACCATCGTAGTTAGGGTCTTTAGCTCCTAAGTAGAACTCGAGATAGAAATCGAACTCAAGTCCTCCTTACAAATTCAGCATGTATTGCCAACTGAACCACACCCATTAGGTTAGGCAGAACTTTTATAGTATTAGTAAAGATCGATTTAATGCGCATTGCTCAACTATCCTTGTTATTCAGTGACTGGTGTAACTGAACTGTGCTGCTAGTTCGATTTAGAAAAGACATGCTGCATCCACTCGAAAGCCAGCAATGAAACCCTTATCTTTTTGTACCGAAAAAAAATAAAAATCAAGCAAACATAATTGTTTAAAAAGTTGCAGGACATGGTTGCAATATGCTTAGAAGGTGATAACAGATGAATGTTATATTACTTGTGGATTTTTTTATAATATTGTTTTTCTGAATTCTGAATTTCTTTTCTTATCTTTTTTTCTCTGGTTGTAGTTTCTTCACTCATAGGTTTCTTTGGGACTTTCAATTCTCATTAGTAGTTACTTTACCTCTTTTGCTCCACTAAATCCGTGTTAAAATGGATCTGCTTCGCTAAATGTTTTTTATAATGGATTTGAATCTTTTATTGTTGAATAATAGGTTGTGGTTACCTTGAGAGAGAAAAAATATAACTTTTATCAAATATAATTCATGAGTCTTATAATTAATTATGATAAGTTCTTATTTAATAAAAGTTGTATCCTTGTTCTTTAACATTATTAAATCATATTATTTAATAAGAGCATAGGATCTAAATTCGAGTTATAACTCCCAATTTTCTACTATAATACAAACTTGAAATAATTGACAAAAATCTATACAATTACGACTGGAAGTGAAAGTTTAGAGGAGTAAGCATTTCATTTCAAGACTATCAGCAAAAATGCATGGTACATGTGGAGCGTTACTTATTTAAAAACCTAATTTGCTCGTACGAAATTCAGAAGTATATTGATGCAAAGACTATTGAGATTACAAATAATGGGTTGGCCAATTTTGAGGGAATTGTAATTGGCAAATTAGGGAAGAAGATCTGGTGTTTGTTCGGGTGTTAGAAAATCTTTTGCAATTTTACCCATGTGTTCAAAAGTTAATTGTATTTAACTTTGTTACATATATTTTTAAGGTTAACAATAAGGTGTAGGTTGACATGATAACTTGGCCAACTTAACTTAGAGTATATGAATTCAGTTAAGTTTGGTAGTTAGATTTTTCAACTTGATTGGTTTGGATATTATATATGCATCTTTGAGAGAGGTGATAACAGTTGCAATAAGCTATAGTATTTATTATTATTATTTTTCACATTGTACGCTCCTTTTTTATTGTTATTTTCAGTTTTAATGTTTGATACTAGTACGTCCCTGTTTCTTCCACAGCTGCAAAGGGATTAGAATTACAGATTCAACTAGGGAAGAGTGGATTTTGCTTTTATTGACTAAAAATGGCACAAAAAGGTATTTGAAAGAGATTGAATAGCGTAGACTAGAAGGAGAAAAACAAAAACATATATTTTGTTTAGATAACGATGACAAAAGAAAGAATGTGACGTTTATACTTGACATAGATTAGATTCAAGACCCCATGAAACCTCTTCAATTTTCTTGAACGCTTCATATTAAATTCAAATTTTCCAGCACTTATATTCTCTCAAATCAAAAATAGAAAATTGAATCAAAGGAATAGGTGTTAAAAAATACTAATAGTTGAGTAATGAGAGCAAATCAAAAACCTTAAATAAAATATTTATCTATTTTTCTGTGTGTGTGACTTCTTGTTCTCATTCTTTTTGCTTCACAAATCGCAAGCACATCAAAGAAGTTGATAAAGACGTGAACGGAGTTAAAGAAGAGAAGAAGATATTTTGAAAACCCTAAAACTAGAAGCAGTGAGTGGTGGGTTCAGTTACGTAAGGTTGACGATGGTGAGTGTCAACGTAGGAAAAATCATGTTAGTAATTGGAGTGAGGCCCGCATGGATGTGTGTGACAGCAAATACAAAACGGTGTCCGAGTCTAAAGAAAGGCAAATGAGAATTATACCCTCCCCTAATTAATAAAAAAAAGTACACAAAGTGGAAAATAAAAAATATATGATATTATTAATTTTTATAATTCTTAATTAATTTATTTTTACTGAATTAATAAATGCATAAATAATCTTTTATGTTAATACATAAAAACTTTAATTGACGAAATTTTATACTTAAATAATTGATCTAATGTGGTGTCACCAACTTAATTAATGAAACTTTAAACGTAAAAAGTCAATGTAATCTTGCATCATCGAGGAATTTTGATATTAGGATAACCATTCTTCTGAATAGCAAATGAATTAAGTGTCGATCATTTGGATCCGTTGGACTGTTTACACCTAGCAGCATACGATTGCCAAGCACGCAAGCACACGAGTTGTTGCCTTGTTGAGTGGCACTAACAAATGTCTAATATGCTGATAAAATAATAAAAAATAATTGTAAGACGAAATATGGTTTAAGTAATAATAATAATTAAGGAAAATCATTAAAAATTAATTAGAAATATGTGTAATTCTTTAGAAAGAATTATAAATGTTTATAAGTGAAGAATAATAAATGTTTAGAAAGAATTATAAATGTTGATCCAAGATAGGGAACTATTTGGGCCTTGGGCCCTCGAAATTGGACGAGTACACATATCCACACAAGTCTCACTCCAATTACTGATAAGATTTCTTATGTTAACGCACAGTATCACCAAAGTTATTGAACCCACCACTCACTACTTCTACTTCTAGCTTTTTTAAAATCTCTCTCTCTTAAACCTCGATTGCCACTATTGCACACAGGACTTTTTACATCAATTAAAAATGACTTTTTACATCGATTATAGGTCAGTTGTAGATTTAGGAGATATAAAATATGAGTATTTTTTACATAGGATATTGAACCAATATAGAAAATGCTTTTACATCAGTTACATTAACAATTGATGTAAAGAGTGTAATGCATAAGACACATTAAACATACTTATTTTGAACACTGTAATGTGTATCATACATACCTAATAAATTAATCAAAAAGTAGGACACAACATTCCCTTATTGGTTAGGAAAGAAGAAAAGAAAAAGCCACTGCACAAATTTCCTCCCATGGCTAAGAACACCTATGTCCAAAGCTTTCCATTCCCACTATGAAAATTGGAACCCTCACTTTATTTTTTCATCTCATGGTCCATCGCCCACACTTAAAGTGCTCATTTTTTTTTTAAATAAGCATGCATCAATTTAGCACCCATAAACAAGAAAAAAAAATACCTCTTAATACATAGTGAAATTTATCACTGTTTCGGATTGATCATCTTACCAAGACAAATTTCTTAACAATCCAAGCACATTAACTTTTAGTGAGAAAAAGCATAGAATCACATAACAATTTCAAGTAGCAAAATTAACTCAAATCAAGCATAGAAAAGTAATCTCACCTGAAACATGAAACTAACGACGCCTCTCACTTATGCTTTCGTCCCGTTCTCCCAACACCACAAGCAACATGCGAGGAAGACAAGGGAAGGGCAACCGAGAATGGTGGAGAAAGGGGACAGTGGTGGAGAAGGGCTCGCGAAGGAAAAAGTCTTACTACGAAGAAGAGCTCTTCGACATAGGACTTGAAGTGGCAAGGAGGACGAAGACAGATGGAGAGGAGCTTGTGGCAGCAAGGAGGATGAAAATAAGTGGAGATGGGCTCGTGACGGCAATGTGAAGAAAGGGAAGAAGAAGAAGATCATGGTACGTCGAGGCGTAGCTGGTCATTTAAAAGATTTTTTAGATCGGTTATAATTATAATTGATGTAAAAAAAGCTCTTTTCACATCGGTTAAAATTATAACCAATGTAAAAAGTCTTTTTTACATTGGTTATAATTATAACGATCTAAAAAATAACCATTTATTTACAAAAATGTCACTGCATTTTTTTTGGATAGGTTGTAAAACATCTAATCCAAAAACCTATTGTAAAATCCAAATTTGGTAGTAGTATGCATCTTTATCAATTCCTCTGCCACGCTTGCGAAGCAAAGCACAGAGAACAAGAAGTGCACACACAAAGAAGGATAGATTGAAAATTATTTTCTGAGTCTTGATTTCTCAAATTTGCTCCCATTACTCATGGATTAGCATTTTTGAACACCTCTTCCCTGATTTTGATTTTCTATATTTGATTAAGAGAATATAAGTGCTAGAAAATCTGAGATTTAATATAAAGCATTCAAGGAAATTGAAGAGGATTTCATGGGCTCCTAAATCTCATCTATGTCAAGTAGAAACATCACATTCTTTCGTCATAATAGAATTTATATCTTTTGTTCTTCTTTACTTGTCATCTTATTGTAGTTAAATCCTTTTCAAATTCTTTTGTGTTGTGTTTTACTTAACAAAAGCAAACTTCACTCTTCCCATGAATTTGTAGTTCTAGTCCCTTTGCAGCTATGGAAGAAATAGGGACATAGTACCAAATATTAAAAATTAATTCAATAAAAACAAATTAGTAATTAAAAATTTAATAATATATATTTTTATTTTTCACTTTATATACTTTTTTTGGGTTATTTTTAGTTTTAATGTTTGGATTAGAATTACAGATTCAACTAGGGAAGAGAGGATTTTGCTAGTATTAACTTAAAAACAACACAAAAAGGTATTTGAAAGAGATCAAACCACGTAGAGACTAGAAACAGAAAAACAAAAACATAAATTTTGTTTAGATAACAATGACGAAAGAATGAATGTGATGTTTATACTTGACATAGATTAGATCGAAGAGCCCACGAAACCTCTTCAATTTCCTTAAGCGCTTCATATTAAATCTCAGATTTTCCAACACTTATATTCTCTCAAATCAAAAGGAGAAAATTGAATCAAAGGAAGAGATGTTCAACAATCCTAATAGTTGGTGAATGGGAGCACATATGAGAGATCAAAAACCTTAAATAATTTTTTTTTCTATTTTTCTATGTGTGTAAGCTTCTCATTCTCGTTCTTTCTGCTTCGCAAATTGTAAGTGCAGCAAAGGAGTTTATAAAGATGTGGACGAGGTTAAAGAAGAGAAGCAAATATTTTGAAAACCCTAGAAGTAGAAGCGGTGAGTGGTGGGTTTAGTTACATAAGCTTGGTGATGGTTTGTGTCGTCATAGGAAATCTTATTAGTAATTAGAGTGGGGCCTACATGGATATGTGTGATAAAGCATATGAAACAACATTTGAGTCTAAAGAAAGGTGTTGAAAATATTGTTAAAAAATAAAAAGAAGAAAAGAAATACTGTGTCGAGGCAATAACCATTGCCCTGAAAGCAAATTTTGGTGAATCTTCGATGCTACCCAAAATCTGGTTTGCTCCCCAAGGTTTACACGATAGGGTGCTTGAACCCGTGCACTCAAGGCCAAAACACGTTGGATCCTCACGAATAATGCCCAGAAGAATACAAAGGAGAAGAAATAGAGAAAGAAAGATTGAGAAGTAGAGAATTGCTTTCTTAGTGCGAAGACTCTTATTACTACTCTTTTATATAGTGCCTAAGAAATCAGACTGTGAGAAAAACTTTAAATAGTTTTAAACACAAAAACAAAATTGATAGGTATGAATGAATGGCTAATTAAAGTAATTAATATGCCAACGGTAACAAAGCAATTAATATGCCAATGGTAACAAAGAAATAATTAGCATTTATATGTCATTATTTCCATAATCCCCCACTAATGGTAGATAAATGAAAGGAAGAAAAAAAATCTAGGCAAGAAAAGGTTTTTGTGCTTAAGTGTTAATGTCCTAAGAATTGAATTAACATATAGTGAGGTGAGGCAACACCTTATGTCCAAGAAGTGAATTACTCTTGAACTTAATGGACTTAAGATGGGACCTTCACAACACACACTTTTACCTTTAAAATCATGATAGCCCCGCAATTATTATTTTTTTCACAATAATTTAGGCCTTTATATATATACACCTTGGGTTGCTCATGAGTGCTATAGAAAGATAGCCTAAGTCTTTCATGGAAGGTGGCCTGTGCCTTCACACTCACGTAGGTAGATACATTAAGTGTGTCTCTATAGCACCACCCATATTAAAGGCTATGTATCTATTAAGAGCTCATAGCTCAACCTCACAATAAGCACTACCACATGCCATAAGGAAGAGAAGTGTAATGCATAGGAGTATTCATATGGCTTCGTTTGATCACTAATTGGGTGTCACCATACTTTCATCCACTCATAGCTTTAAGTCCATCCCCCTCGACATATCCAAGACAATTTTCTTGGATAATCCTTTTGTAAAAGGATCTACAAGATTTTTCTCACTTTTCACATACTCAAATGAGATATCACCATTTTAATTATGTTTTTAACAACACTTTGTTTCATAAGTATATGCCTTCTCTTACCATTATAGGCACTATTGTTATTAGCCACACCAATTGTAGCTTGCGAATCACAAGATATATAGGAGGTATAGGTCTCCCCACAATGATATATTAGCCATTAGGCCTCTCAACCACTCTGCTTCTTGACCTCATCATTGTCTAAAATCCCATTTGCATCACATAACCCTTCTAAGACAACTAGAAAGTTAGCGAAATGTAAATTTCAATACATAGTATCCTTTAGATACTTTAGCAGGCACAAAAGGTCATTCTAGTGATCATTATTAGGATTATTAGTGTATCTACTCAATCAGCTTACAACATATGTAATGTCGAGTCTAGTATAACTCATAAGATACATGACATTACCAATTATTTTTGCATACTCAGACTAAGAGACAAAGGTGCTACTATTTTTTCTTAATATGAATAATAAGATCAAATGATGTTCTAGCAGGTACAACATCAAAACTATTGAATTTTTTAATATATTTTTTTTTTCAACATAATGAGCTTGACATAGAGAGAAACCATTTTCAGTTTTTTGTATTTTAATACCCAAATCACATCAGTTTCTCCTAAGTCATTCATCTTAAATTTGGAGCTTAAAAACTCTTTAATTTCAATTACCACTTTCAAAGAGGTTCCACATATCAACATATTATCCACATATAAACATATAATAACACAATTTGAATATACCATTTTTACATACACATAAGACAAGTGCTTACTACAAACCCATAATTCACTAATGTGTTATTAAGTTTTTTCATTCCATTGCTTTGATGTATGTTTTAAGCCATATAAAGATTTTCTAAGCTTACATACTTTGTGTTCTTGTTTCAAGACAATGAAGCCTTCTAGTTGCTTCATATAAATTTCATCTTTTAAACCTTCACTTCGAAAAATGGTCTTTACATCCATTTGATATATAACCAAGTTATGGATTGTAGCCTAAGCTATTAAAGCATGTATAGTAGCAATTTGGTTATTGGCGAATAAATATAAAAAAGTCTATACTCTTTTTCTGAGTAAAACCCTTGATAACTAATATAGCCTTAAATTTTTCTATCAATCCATCATACCTATGTTTTCTTTTGAAAACTGATAGTCCACCTTTAGCCAAACACCCCCATACTTTTCTCTAATTTCTTATAGGGGATCTTGATTAATTTATAGCATGCAATTAATATAGCTTCCCCCACATATAATCAGGCATACTAGAATTAATTATCATGACATTCATCGTATCCTTAAGTGTCCTATTCTTTCATGATTTTCTTTCTTATTTTTTTTTAATAATTGAACATCCTTTAATATTAGCACTTGTATACTTTCACTTCATACATTATTTACACACATATGTAAACACACTTTTGATAATGTACAAAATAATTCTTACATCAAGACAAGATTGTTCCTAATAGGTACAACTAATTAAAACACCACTATATATTAAAACAATAAATCAATTTTTCCAAATAGATTTTGCTGGTTTGCTTGATACAAAAAGATTGAAAAAATTATTGGGCATATGATTAAAGGGATGACGACATACCCGTTTGTTGTGTTTTCCATATTTTTCGGTTACCTTGATTGTGATCTCTATAGCCTCATTGCTTCTTTAAAAAGGGACTATTGTTGCATCTTTGAAACGTAGCCAACCTCGAGTTGCTCAAAGATGATTAGCAACCTTCGTAACCATTCCTTGTAGTTGGTTCCATTAAGGAGTTCAAGTTTTGACATGTCAAACAAGACATTCTTATTGAGAAACAAATCCATTAGAACAACATAGTCAAAAGAAAGAAAAAATAATTTGCTTTTAGATTGTTAGAAATATTGTTAAAAAATAAAAAGAAGAAAAGAAATACTATGTCGTGGTAATAACCACTGCCCTAAAAGCAAATTTCGGTGCAACCCAAAATTCAATTTGCTCCCTAAGGTTTACACAGTAGTGTGCTTGAACCCGTGCACTCAAAGCCAAAACATGTTGGAGCCTCATGAACAATGCCCAAAAGAATACAAAGGAGAAGAAAGAAAGAGAGAAAGATTGAGAAGTAGAGAATTGCTCTCTTGGTGTGAAGACTCTTGTTACTACTCCTTTATATAGTGCTTAAGAAATCAAACCGTTGGAAAAAAATTTGAATAGCTTTTAACACAAAAACAAAAGTGATAGGTATGAATGAATGGCTAATTAAAGAAATTAATATACCAATGGTAACAAAGCAATTCATATGCCAACAGTAACAAAGAAATAATTAGCATTTATATGTCATTATTTCCACAAAAGGCAAATGATAATTACACCCTCCACTTATTAATAAAATAAAAGAGTACACAAATTGGAAAACAAAAAATATATGATATTATTAAAATTTTTAATTTTTAATTTATTTTTTATTGAATTAATAAATGCATAAGTAATCTTTTATGTTAATAGATAATAACTTGAAATCATGAAATTTTAAACTAATCACCAACTTAATTGATGACACTCTAAACTTAAAAATTTGATGTAATGTTGTATCATCGAGGAACTTTGATATTAGATAGCCGTTCTTATTAATCGCAAGAGTTAAGTGTCAATCATTTGGATCCGTTGGACTGTTTGCACCTAGTAGAATATGATGGGCAAGCACGCGAGTTGTTGCCTTGTAGAGTGGCACTAACAAATGTCTAATATGCTGATCAAATAATAAAAAATAATCGTAAGATGAAATATGGTTTAGGTAATAATAATAATTAAGGAAAATTATTAAAGATTAATTAGAAAAATGATTAATTGTTTAGAAAGAATTATAAATGTTTATAATTGAAGAATTATAAATGTTTAGAAAAAATTATAAATGTTTATCCAAGATAGGGAACTATTGACAGGCACACATATCCACGTTGGTCCCACTCTAATTGCTGATAAGATTTCCTATGTCAACGCACAACATCATCAAAGCTACTAAACCCACTAGGTTTTTTAAAATATCTCTCTCTTATACCTCGATTGTGTCTTTATCAATTCCTCTGCAGCGCTTGCAAAGCAAAGCACGCGATTGCATCTTTATCAATTCTTCTACAACGCTTGCGAAGCAAAGCATGAAGAACGACAAGAGCACACATAGAAAACGACAGATAGAAAATTATTTTCTTTACGTATTTTGATTTCTCAGATTTGCTCCCATTACTTATGGATTAGCATTTTTGAACACCTCTTCCCCGATTCAATTTTCTCTTTTTGAACAAGAGAATATAAGTGCTAGAAAATTTGAGATTTAATATGAAGCATTTAAGGAAATTGAAAAGGGTTTTGTGGGCTATTGGATCTAATCTATGTCAGGTACAAACATCATGTTCTTTTTTCATAACAAAATTTATGTTTTTGCATGTTTTTCTTTTCGTCTCGTCTTTCTGCAGTTCAATCTTTTTCAAATTCTTTTTTGTGTTGTTTTTTAGTTAACAAAAGCAAAATCCCCTCTTTTCTTGAATCTGTAGTTCTAGTCCTTTTGCAAATATGGAAGAAATAAGGACACTATCAAATATTAAAACTTAATGCAGTAAAAATAAATTACTAATTATAAATTTTAACAATATTTTTCTTATTTTCCACTTTTTATACTTTATTTTTGGGATTATTTTTAGTTTTAATGTTTCGTACCAGTGTCCCTGTTTCTTCCATAATTGCAAAGGGATTAGAATTGCAAATTCAACTAGGAAAGAAGGGATTTTGCTTTTGTTAACTAAAAAACAACACAAAAAAGTATTTAAAAGAATGAATGTGATGATTATACTTGACATATATTAGATAGATCCCCCACAAAACCTCAACAATTTCCTTGAACGCTTCATACTAAATCTCAAGTTTTTGGCACTTACATTTTCTCAAATTAAAAACAGAAAATCAAATCGAAGGAATAGGTGTTCAAAAATCCTATTAGTTGGGGAATGGGAACAAATTTTAGAAATCAAAAAACCTTAAATAAATTAATTTTATATGTTTCTTTATGTGTGAGCTGCTCGTTCTTGTTCTTTCTACTTCGCAAATTGCAAGCGCAGCAAAGGAGTTGTTAAAGAAGTGAACAGGGTTAAAGAAGAGAAAGAGATATTTTGGAAACCCTAGAAGTAGAAGCGATAAGTGGTGGGTTCAGTTATGTAATGTTGGTGATGGTGTGCGTCGACATATTAGTAATTGGAGTGAGGTTCGCATGGATGTGTGTGACAGCGCATACGAAATAGTGTTCGAGTTTAAAGAAAGACAAATGATAATTACACTATCTCCTAATTAATTAAAAAAAGTACAAAAAGTGGAATATAAAAAGTATATGATATTATTTATTTATTTTATTAATAATTTATTTTTACTAAATTAACAAATGCATAAATAAGGCTTTTTTACCTTTATGGTGTAGGTTAGAACAAATTTTACGCAAATGGTGTAAGTTGAAAAGAAATTCCCTACATAGGGTAAATCGACAACGGGAAAGTTGATATGCCTTAAGAAATCAACAATGCTATCATCGATTTTATAAAATAAGGTTTTTTTCTACGCAAATGGAAATCGATAATAGGAATGTCTACTTGTCTTCTTCTTCTTTTTTAAGATTGGAGTAGACAATGGCAATGTCTACTTTGCTTTTAAAAAAAAAAAAAAAAAAAAGGGAAGTAGACAATGGCATTGCTACTTGCTTTCTAATTTTAAGTAAAAGAAAAATAGACAATGGCATTGTATACTTTCATTATTTTCTGAAAAAGTAAAGTAGACAATGTCATTGTCTACTTCTTTTAAAATATTTGCACACTCTCGCCCCCCCCCCCCCCCCCCCTATTTATATCGTGTCTATTGTGATTATCTAACGTATGAATTTGTTATGTTTACTGGTTAGCAGGAGCATCAACCTATCACCAATCTTTAAGGTATAATATTTTTATTTTATTAATTTAAACTATTTGTTAAATTAAACTTAGATGATTATATACATATTTAAAGTAATTTTTTCTTAGATGGCATTAGATAATGTTGAAGATTGTACTCACATTAGAGATATTGTGAGTGATTTTAGTGAAGATGGAGAATATGAGATACAAGATGAATGTATTGAAGAAAGTGAAGAGTGTGCCGATTCAAGTCAAGCAACTCCATTATTTTATTTGTCTAATATTAATTATGAAGAAATGCATGATTCTAAATTTGTAGATGATTATGGAGTTAGAAGAGGAGGTAGTAATCATAACATAGATAATAATCTTGTAGTAGGTATAAAATTTGAATCGAAAGAAGCAACCATTAATGCAATAAAGCAATGGCATCAATGCATGATTATGTAGTTGAAGAGTCAAGGCCAAATAGATATGTTGGAAAGTGTATTAAATACGGTAGTAGGTGTAAATGGAGGATTAGAGCATCATTTAGTAAAAGAAGTTGTAAATGGGAAATAAAGAAAATTGATGGTGTTTATAGTTGCACATCCTCATTGATTTTGAGGAGATCATCAAAAATTAAGCTCATATGTTATTACTAATCGTGTTGTTGGCCTAGTAAGTGCAAATCCTAGTATTGGAATTAAGACATTGATGACAGAGGTGCGTAATAATTTTGGTTATTCTGTCACTTATAAAAAGGTTTGGTTGGCAAAAGAAATAGCATTGACTAAGGTTTTCGAACTCACTAAAAGAACACTTGTTGTATAATAATATTTTTAATTTGTATTATTTTTATTTGCTATTTTTTATTATAATGGTAGTGATTATAAAGTAACTAGTTATTTTAAATATTTAAAATATAAGTAAACAATGGCATTGTCTACTCTTTTTTTTTTAATATTAGATGTAGACAATGGCATTGTGTGCTTTCATATTTAAAAATATAAAAAATGAAGTAGACAATACCACGGTCGAATTCTAATGTTAGAAAAAAAAAAAGGCAAAGTAGACAATGCCATTGTTTACTCCAATCTTAAAAAAAATAAAAAAGTAGACATTCCTATTGTCGATTTTCATTTGCATAGGAAAAAAAAACCTTATTTTATAAAATCGATGATAGCATTGTCATTTTCTGCATTTTTTAAAATATATATATATATATATTAAAATAAATCAATGATAGCATTGTTGATTTCTTAAGGAATATTGACTTTCCCATTGTCGATTTACCCTATGTAGGGAATTTCTTTTCAACTTACACCATTTGCATAAATTTTGATCTAAACTACACCATAAAGGTAAAAAAAACCCATAAACAATCCTTTATGTTAATAGATAAAAACTTTAATTGACAAAATTTTAAACTTAAATATTTGATGTAATGTTGTATCACATCTTAATTAATGAAACTCTAAAATTAAAAATTCAATGTAATGTTGTATCATCGAGAAATTTTGATATCAGGATAACCATTCTTTTGAATAGCAAATGAATTCAGTGTAGATCATTTGGATCCGTTGTCCTATTTGCACCTAGTAGAACACGATAGGCAAGCATGCAAGTGCGCTAGTTGTTGCCTTGTTGAGTGGCACTGTTAAATGTCAAATATGCTTATAAAATAATAAAAAATAATTGTAAGATGAAATAAGGTTTAGGTAATAATAATTAAGGAAAATCATTAAAGATTAATTATAAAATCAATTAACTGTTTAGATAGATTTATAAATGTTTATAATTGAAGAATTATAAATGTTTATCCAAGATAAGGAACTACACTACTACACGAAATGGATTTTAAAGCAGGAATTTAAATCAGTTAATATCAAACCGGTTTAAAAAAGAAACGCGGTGGACATTTTTGAAATTATAACAAACTTTTTAAATCGGTTCAAATCCAACCGATTTAAAAAGTCAATTTTAAAAGAAAATAATACTCGCGCCAACTTTTTAAACCAGGTTGATGGAATTGGTTTAAAAAGTCGAGTTTTTAAACCAGTTACAAAGGAACCAATTTAAAAAGTCAATTTTTCTACCTTCGCGTGCCTTTATTTTTCATTTCCCGCAGCCTTCTTCTTCCCCAGTTCCTGCCTTCTAGCTTTCTTCTCCTTCATCCGCCCCTCATTTGCTCCATTGAAACTCTCTTCTTCCCCATCTGCTCCGTCACCGTCGCCGTCCCGCCTGCCTTGTGCTCTGTCGCCGTCACGCCTGCCGCGTGGTCTATCGCCGTCGCGCCTACCACGTGGTCTGTCGCCGTCACACCTGTCGCGTGGTCTGTCGCCATCACGCCTGCCGTGTACTCCGTTGCCATCGTTGGAGTGCGAGCTTGGTGCCAAGCTTGCTGTGGTTAGAAGTAGCTCACTCCATTGCTGCTGGTGGAGGTCTCTACTGCTGTTGAACGTGCTCCATTGCTGAGTTTGGAGGTCCGCAAACTAGTTAGTCATTTTAATTTCATTTAGTTTATAATGTTTATATTGGTTCATTATGATTTACATTAGTTTACATAGGTTCATTTGGTTCATTAATTATGTGAATATGATTGTTTCATTTTTAATATTAATTTGAAATTAATCTTTTATGTTAATTATATTGTTACATGAAATTAATTAATAAAGTTATATATAGTTGAAAATGTTTATTAATATATATAAGAAAAGTGTAATTCTTTATATCTTTATAAGTTTATATATCTTTAAAGAACTAGATAAATTGTTTAAGTTAATTATTAACTTATATAAATATGTGGTAAGAATTTTAAGTATTGAGGATTATATTACATAAGATAGAATTAAGTGAAGTTGATTATTTTAGGTAAGTTAGTAATAAGTAATGAAAAAGAATAAAAGTAAGAAGTTAATTTAATTATATGTTAGCAATTAATTAATTGTCACTAAATATGATTTAACAAGTTATATGTTTTAAAATATTTATTTATTATAAATTTTAATTATAATATAGTTTGTATATTTATGAGTATTTATTTATTATAAATTTTAATTATATAAAATAAACATTTATCCTGTGCAATGCACAGGCTAAAATATTAGTGTAATTAATGTAATTATATTTTGTTTTAAACCCAAAGTTCTATAATTAACTATGTGTTATTTTTCTATTGAATTTATGCATTATGAGCGAACCTGAGTTTTTGTTTGAGATTCAATACAATGGTTAAAGTGGTAATGGTTGTATTAAATCTTGAATTGTCCAGTTGGACAGTTTAGAAAGATCCATTTTTTTATACTTTATTAATACATAATGGTTAAATCTCATCGTAAATTTGATTAAATTTAGGTTTACTCATTTCGTGTTGTGTCTCCGGATGCATACTTGATTGCGGTGAACTTGATGTCACTACTTTCATTTCGTGAACTTGGAGACCAATGTGAAATGCTGTCGAAATTTTGTCAAATTTAAGATAAGACTAAACCAATACGTATTAATCAAGTTCAAAAAAAATGACTATCTGAATAGGATAGGACCACACCTCATATTAAAAAAGTGAGATTTACATGCATTAAGATATGGTTTGTGGATCACAGAAGGAAGTTATGGATCATAGTTGGATTAATTCTAGACGCACAACTGATAAGTATCAAAATGGAGTGGAAGAGTTTATCCAATTCGCTGAAAGAAATCTTCCTGATAGTGGTGGGTTCTTTTATTGTCCTTGTGTTAATTGTCTGAATGAGAGACGATTGCAACTTGAGTAAATACGGGAGCATTTCCTTTGTGATGGCTTTTGCAAGAGTTATACAATATGGACATGGCATGGTGAATTGTTAGACATGCCAAGTATGTCTCAAACGGATCAATTTGATGTACCTATGGATGATCAACTAGAAGACATGATCTGTGATATTGGACCGGAGTCTTTTCAACGAGCTCAAGTGTACGACACTTTGTGCAATGATGCGGATAAGCCTCTATATCCAGGGCGCACTAAATTCACACGGTTGTCAACGGTGTTAAGATTAGTGAATGTCAAGGCAAGAAATGGGTGGAGTGATAAGAGTTTCATTGAATTGCTTGAGTTGTTGAATGAAATGCTTCCAGAAGGTAACACATTACCAAGACGTAACTATGAGACAAAGAAGGTGTTGTGTCCGATGGGATTGGAATACAAGAAAATACATGCATGTCCTAATGATTGCCTATTGTACAGAGAAGAGTTTGAAGAGTTGCACAAGTGTCCCAGGTGTGGGGTATCACGGTATAAAGTGAAGGGTGATGATATTGATGAGAGCACAAAGGCCGGTCCCCCTGCTAAGATATTATGGTATCTTCCAATAATTCCAAGGTTTAAGTGATTATTTGCCAATGCAGATGACGCAAAGAACCTTACGTGGCATATAGATGGGAGAAAATATGATGGACAGCTTCGTCATCTTGCAGATTCTCCGCAATGGAAGAAAATTGATCGTTTGTTTCCAATTTTTGGGATTGAGGCAAGAAACCTTAGGCTAGGACTTGCTACAGATGGAATGAATCCTTATGGGAACTTATCCAGTAAACACAGTTCATGGCCTGTTCTTATAATTATTTATAATTTGCCTCCTTTGTTGTGCATGAAGCAAAAATATGTTATGCTATCTATAATGATTGCAAGCCCAAGACAACCAGGAAATGACATAGATGTCTACTTACGTCCCTTGATTGAAGATTTGAGAATGATGTAGGATGAAAGTGTTCATGTGTATGATGGTTATCGTCGTGAAAATTTCATGTTGCGTGCAATGTTGTTCTGTACCATCAATGACTTTCCAGCATATGGGAACTTGAGTGGATATAGTGTTAAGGGGCATAACACTTGCCCTATCTGTGAAGAAGACACATGTTACGTACAACTAAAACATGGAAAGAAAACAGTTTACACTGGGCATCGAAAATTTCTTAGGCCTAATCACCCATATTGTAGACTTAAAAAAGCCTTCAATGGATGTCAGGAGGATGGTATTGCACCACCTATTTTAACTGGTGAGCAGGTTTATGAATGGGTGAAGGACATCAATGTCCAATTTAGAAAGATCGATAAGAGAGTTATTGGAAAAACCTTGTGGAAAAAGAGGTCAATATTCTTTGATCTTCCATACTGGTGCGATTTAGACGTTAGACATTGTGTAGATGTCATGCATGTTGAGAAAAATGTGTGTGACAGTGTAATTGGCACTCTTTTGAACATTAAAGGCAAGACAAAGGATGGTTTGAATGCTCGTCAAGATCTGGTTGAGATTGGTATACGCCTCCAGTTAGGTCCACAGTCAATGAGATGGGTATATGTTGACCATAGTTTCAGCAGATATTGTGGATTCATGGGACAAGGTAATATAAATTTTTTTAAGTTACAATAATACTTATTATTGTGGTTGACTAATGATTTATCTTATTTTTTTATGTTACAGCTATTCATTGATAGGGAACCATTTCCACATGAGGACTTGCTAGACATCCGTCAACGTTGGGCAAATTTTTTGTTGAAATAAGTAATAGATAGTTTGTTTAAAATGATAATAGAGAGAAAATAATAGTAGTTTTTATTTCATATGTTCCAAATATGTTATGAAGTTTTGTTAGTTAATAAATGAATTCTGAATTCTGATAAATGAATTCTCTGGTTGTTTCTGTAGTATCTGTCTGTATCAGGTTTTGGTTGTATCTGTGAAAACAATGAAGTTATTTAAAAGAAAAACGAAACTTTTTAAATCAGTTGTGCATTAACTGATTTAAAAATTCTACTTTTTAACTCGGTTCTAAAAGGAATCGATTTAAAAAGTCCAGCTTTTTAAATCGGTTCACTCTAGAACCAATTTAAAAAGATTTTTTACATCGGTTTGTTTTACGGTTTAAAATGTCAATTACTTTTATATCGATTGTATCTAAATTGGTTGTAAAACCGATTTAAAAAGCCATTTTTAACCAATTTAAAAAGTCTTTTCTATAGTAGTGCCATTTGGACCTTAGGCCCTCAAAATTGGATAGGCACACACATCCATGTGGGTCCCACTCCAATTACTAATAAGATTTCCTATGTCAACACACACCATTACCAAAGATATTGAACCCACCACTTACTGCTCCTACCTTTAGGTTTTTTAAAATATCTCTCTTTTAAAGCTCGATTGCGTCTTTATCAATTCTTTTGCAACACTTGCGAAGCAAAGCACAGAGAACGAGGAGCACACACAAAGAGAACAATAGATATAAAATTATTTTCTTTAAGTCTTTTGATTTCTCATATTTGCTCCCATTACTCATGGATTAGGATTTTTGAACACCTCTTCCCCGATTAGATTTTCTCTTTTTGACTATGAGAATATAAGTGTTGGAAAATCTAAGATTTAATATGAAGCATTCAAGGAAATTGAAAAGGGTTTCGTGGGCTCTTAAATCTAATCTATGTCATGTAAAAACGTCACATTCTTTCATCATAACAGAATTTATGTCTTTGTTTTTCTTTTATTCTTGTTTTTTGTAGTTTAATCTTTTTCAAATTCTTTTTTGTGTTGTTTTTTAGTTATCGAAAGCAAAATCCCCTCTTCCCTTGAATTTGTAGTTCTAGTCCCTTTGTAGCTATGGAAGAAACAAGGACACAGTACTAAATATTAAAACTTAATTCAATCAAAATAAATTATTAATTAAAAATTTAGTTATATATTTTTTATTTTCCACTTTGTATACTTTTTTTTTGGGGTTATTTTCAGTTTTAATGTTTGTCCTTGTTTCTTTCATGGCTGCAAAGGGATTAGAATTATATATTCAACTAGGGAAGAGGGAATTTTGCATTTGTTAACTAGAAAACAGCGCAAAAAGGTATTTGAAATAGATTGAACCACATAGAGACTAGAAAGAGAACAATGAAAACATATATTTTGTTCAAATAACGATGACAAAAGAATGAATGTGATGTTTATACCTGACATAGATTAGATGGTGGGTGCAAAAATAGGGCTTAAAGAATAATAAATGTGAACACGCAATTTTGTTCGAGTAAATGAAAATAAAATATAAAAAAGGGAAAAGAAATGAGAAAACTTTTAAAAAAGCTCCTTTTTTTTATGATGAATACCATGAAAAGACAATGTCGTATTTTGAGTTATACTTGTCTGTTTGAGGTGTTCTTTACACCGTTGAAAAGCTTGTTGAAAGATCTACAACTCATATCTCTACCTCAAAAACCAAAATCAATTTTTATCTTGATGGAAATCAATCCCGAAGTGAACCATTTAATCATAAAAAAAAACCAAGTCCCACATTCCTTCTCTTTCACCTTCCCTTCACTTAGAAGTCCCACATTGGACAATCTACACCCATGCATCTTCTCCTTTTCTATATAAAGAGGTACCTACTAAGCAATAGGGGGAAGCCAAAAATCCATTAATCATAGGCTTAATGCAAAGCATAAAGCCTATAAAAGTTTGATTTTTTTTTATTATTTTTTTTCCTTCTTTTTCGCCTCTTGGAGCTTCTACTAGAAGCACGTGGTGGATTGTTTTGTGCTCACCACAAATTGTCATCTTGAGATAAATTTGCCTATTTTATCTTTTTATATATATATGTTTTATTACCTTTTTTTATCATTGTTATTGTTAAATTTTATTCCTTATATGTCCTTTTCAAATTAGAAATATTTTATTTTTAATTAATTATTTTTAGAAAAAGGATTGATTGGATGTGACATCTTTTAATCCTAAGGTTGAGGCACAAGTTGTGACAACTTAATGTCTTTAAACTCTTCTCTAAAATTAAAAATGTTAAATTGAAATTAAATTGCTACAAAAATAAAAAAAAATGTTATTGTTATTATTACTTTTTCTCTATTTTTTTTATTGTTATTTTAATTAGGAATTTTTTTAAAATATCTTAAATAGAGAAAAAGATTAATTGGATGTGACATCTTCTTAATCCTAAGATGTTAAGGCACAAGTTGCAACAGCTTGGTATCTTAAGACTCCTCTATAAATTAAAACAAAATAAAAAAATAAAAATAAAAATATTAAGCTAAAATTAACTTGCTTCAATGGATTAACTTGAGTGTACACCTCTGTTGATTC
The DNA here is from genome assembly GCA_004329165.1 of Spatholobus suberectus. Lineage (NCBI taxonomy): Eukaryota > Viridiplantae > Streptophyta > Magnoliopsida > Fabales > Fabaceae > Spatholobus > Spatholobus suberectus. The sequence goes on along the minus strand of CM014730.1, from coordinate 81,407,379 downwards.
TATTTTTAAGACATATGAGCCGTGACGGTTCAAAAATCCTAAAATTTAATAAACAAAATTAAAAAACTACAACACACAAATATTTTTTACAAAAGAACTACATGAGTCTGATTCTCCATTACACCAGGAGATACGTAGGAACAGGGGCCCACTCCCGTCGATCTCAAAAATAATAAAATTTAAGATAAAATAATTTTTTTATAATAATAAAATTCTTCTTACAATTATTTCTAAAGTGAGATAAATATTTTAAAAGTCATTAATAATTTACTTAATTAATTAGAAGTAACCATCTTTAGAACGGATGTCGTAGGATGCTAATACTTTCCTTACACGTAATTGACTCCCGAATCCAAAATCTGATTTCATAGACCATTTTCTTTTTAGGTTTTTCCAATGTTTGCCCTTAATAAATATTGGTGGTGACTCTCTGTTTTTAAAACTCTTTTTCACCGTTCCGCCGCGACCCTGGTTGCGACAATGAAGATTGGGGTGCAAAAATAGGGTTCAAAAAATAATGAAAATGAGGTATAAAAATAGGGTTTATATTATTTTTATATAAAAGTTTATTTTAGTAATGAAAAATATATAGAAAAAAGGAAGGGAGTATACTTATTAATTAGTGTAAATATTAAAAGCCTTGAAGAAAACTAGTGGTGTTTCGGAGGGTCCGAAGGTCCAAATAGTTCTTATTTTGGATACAAAGTTATGTCCAGTGTCTGTCCACTGAAGATAGGGCAAAATGCACAAAATTTTTAAAGTTGGGTAGCAAAAGATGCAAATAAAATAGTTGGGTGGCAAAAATGCAAAATCATAAAACATGAGAGACAAAATGTGCAATTAAACCTAAAATTTATTTATCATCTTTTAACTAATCAAAAACTCCATAGTATTAACCTTGTCTGCCAAAACTGAGTGATGGTCCCTCGCTTGCCCAGTAGTTATCGGATGTTCTTTATCTTTTTTTATTATTTTTATTAAGATGGATAATGTCTAAAGCAACCGATGCACACCAAGAATAAAATGGCTATTCAATCTATTACCAATTTAGATCATGAAGGTGTTTCAACGTAAATATTATTCCCATTTGGGAATTTTTATTTTTTAAATGAGTAATCGATTGTATCTACTACATCGGTCTAGAAGTGAAAATTTTAAATAATTTGTATAAAATCTTAGGTTTAAACCTAATTTCAAGCATTATAAAAAAATAAGAATTTAATAAATATACACTGTCAACCAATTAAAAATTAGTCTTGGTGCAACTTTCAGGGTAGTTATTATTAAAATCAAAAAACTTATCATATATAGTAATTTGTAATAGGCTGATGGTGTAAAAAAAATTTACATTGTCATTGCATATTTTGTTTTTAGAAAGAACATGTGCAGTTTTTTTTTGTCCTGAACGAAGTTTTTCTTACCGAGGGTACATAAGAGAGAAAGCCCAAAGGCAGAGCCGACAGGTATGAAACAAAACCTAGCAAAAACTAAGCCCGAGCCCCCAACTCTCGCAGCACACCAAAAGATACAAGCCGTACAAAGCAAAGACAAATCATGGTTCAAACATTTTTTTATATTCACTCATATAATAATATTTAGATAAATTATATTCATATTTTTTTGGATTTAATGAAATTATTGTTAATACTTTTGCATATTAATTTGACCTCTCTTGATTTATGTAATTGCAAAAGAAATTAATGAAAGTCTGCATTAATGAAAAAATATATATAATGTTATCTTTATATATAAATTATGAAAAAAAAATTTGGATAAAGTAAAAAAAAAAAATATCGAGTGAATTTTTGTTAAATCTGTGAAATGTTAGTGTAATTTGATTATAATTTGTTATAAAACTTTTTATAATATTATACTTTTTCTCTTTTCTGTTATATTATTTATTTTAAGTTAAATTAATCTATAAGTTTCTATATTTTATCAAGTTTTTAATTAAGTTTCTATAGTTAAAAACACTTTAAAAAGGTTCTTATAATTCAGAAACTTATAATTAAATTCCTACATACTGACACCATTATATCTTTGTTAATTTATACTGATTGGGTATTGTAACATTATGATAAACTTTCTTATTATGCTAACATAGTATTCTAATGTGATAATTACCCTTTTATTTTCATATTTTAATTTTTTTTAAGAGTTTTTAAATCTCTAGTTTCATTTGCTTCTGGAGACACGTACACATGAGGAAACTTTTTTACCAGGTACACATTGAATTCAATGAATTGCATTCCATGACTCGAGCAAGTGATTGACCCAAACAGTGTTTATTGGGTCTACCTTTTTAGGAGTACCATATCATGTTGGATTTAGTACAAGGGCTGTTAGTAGGCTTTTGTGGAGTTGCCTCTGCCTGTTTCACGGTGCTTACTCTCTGAAGAAATTATGACCATATGCTGTCTGACTTCCACAGTGATGATTAAAGCTAAAATCTCAACCATGCCGAGAGGATTGCTGATTACAGTAGCACTAGAATTCTCATTGATGTTATATGGAATCGTGGGCTGGGAGTAGCTGAATAATGGACCGGCGCCTTGGTTGATTTGAGCATAAGAGGTGCATTGTTTAGTTTCCTCTGTACATGTCTCTAACAGAAAATGAAATTAGAGATTTAAAAACGTAAAAAAAAAAGAAAAAGATGAAAATAAAATGTGATTACCACATGGAATATCATGTCAGCATAATAAAAAATAGTTCATGTCACAACATGTGGTGAATATAAATTAACGGAGTTATAATAGTATTAATGGGTAGGAATTTCATTACTGAATTTTTAAATTATAAAAATTATTTTAAAGTGTTTTTAACTATCGAAACTTGATTAAAAATTCAATAAAACTATAGGAACCTATAAATTAATTTAACCTTTATCTTAGGGGTGTAAGCGGGTCACGATCTACCCACGAACCTGACCAATCCGATCCAACCCAACTACATTTTAGCAGGTTAGATTGGGTCATTGAGTTGAATTGAGTTTATTTTAAGTGACTTGATTAAAATTGGTTTAGGTATCGGGTTGATGTATTTTCAACCCAATGAGTCCGACCCAACCTGACCTAATATTATATTAATAAAAAATATAAATATATTATAGCTATTTACATATTCCTAATTTCTAAGGTTGTAATTTCTATTCTAATATTTTGATAATCACCTCGAGTTTTAGTTTGTTCATTTTTATTATGTAATTCAAGTAATTGTTAGAGTTGTTTGAGACATGTAATGTATTATGTCATTTGGGACATGTTTTGTATTTTTCTTGTAAGTGATGAATTTGTACAATTAGACTTATTTTAAATTGAACATGCATTAGATGAGTTGAAATAATTAGTTATTTCATTTTTCTTATTTTTCTAAATTTTTTCAAATTTTCATAAATATATTAATATTTTAATCATTCAATCCAGTTACCCAACCCAACCTAACCCAATTAAGATCAGGTTGGATCGCTTCACAAAAAATTGCAAACCCAACTCAACTACACTTAATTGGGTTAGATCTTAAATAAGGTCAAATCCCAACCCAACCAAGACCAATTACATCCTTATTTTATCTTATCATGATTTTTTTTTCTATTTTTTTTCTCTCTCCTTTTTTTGTATAAAATATTATACAAAATTAATTTACAACTAACATTTCTCTTGTGATGTTAGTCTGTGCTTCATCCAATCCAAAAAGATGAGTCAAATGAGCCGCCATGTCTTATTAGGATGAGTAGGGTATTATCCCTTCCCAGAATCGATTCAGCTCATTCTAATTACTTGGGCTAAATCAAACATCTGTTTGTGTAAATATTGAAATTCAGTTTCAAAAAAAAAAAATCGTGATTTATTAGACACAATTAACGTATTTTTTATCCAAAAAAAAAACCTTTCCAGGCAAATGATGTTCACAACGGAAATACAAACCTTAAATCTAGAATTGTTCGACTTTTATTTCAGGATTTGTTCATAAGAATGTAGAATAATCAACGGGCCAACGGATTATCCATGGATAATAGCTTCACAATTTTTGATTTCGTTCCTCCTTTCCTTCCCTTGCCTTTGCTTACTTATGTTTCTTCTACGTCTTTCCTGGTGGTATTTAGGGGCTTTGGAATTTAAACCAATTTGTATCACCTAAAAAAAATATTGGATTTAGTTCTATGAGAATTTTATTTTAGAGAGTAAAATGAAAAATTATAGTGATTAGCTAAAAATTAATTATTAAAATTTAAATAATTTTTAACTTATTATATATCTATACATATTTTATTATAACATCAGGCATTAATTTTTTAATTAACAATTATAATTTTTCACCTTTTCTTTTAAAATAAATCTCTTATTTGAGGAGTTAAATCTGAATTTGTTAAATTAATTTTATAGTAGTATAATACTTACTGAAAATGCAAAGATTTTGGGAGTATACATATATATCGGCTTGCGAAAAATTAAACAGTAATTTTTCTTCTTCGAAAATCTTTCATTTGCGATTGTTTCAAACTTACGAGCTTTTAAATTTGAATTTATTATAACATACGCAAAATAAACATATAACACTTTAAGTAGTGTCGCAACCAAGGTCACGACCGGACGGCGAAAAAGAAATGAAAATCAGAGGAGCCGCCACCAAAATTTATTAAGGAAAACTTTGGAAAAACCCTTTAAAAAGAAAAAATAGTCTTTGAAACCAAATATGGGTTCGGGAGTCGGTTACACGTAGGGAAGGTATTATCACCCTACAATATCTGTCATAAATATGGTTACCCCTAATTAAACGTACAAAAAGGATAGTTTCTAAAGTATTTATTTTACCCATAAAAAGAAAATGTCTTTATTGTATTTAAGAATTTTATTTTTAGAAGAAAACATTTTTATTTTTGGAAAGACATTAATTTTTTATTTTTGTTGAGATCGACAGGGGTGGGCCCCTACTCCTAGGTATCCTCAGGTGCAATGAGGAATCAGACTCAAGTAGTTCTTTGGTAAAAAGATATTGTTGTTGGTTGATTTTTTTTATTATTTATTTTATTATTATATATATTTTATTTTAGTATGGTACAAGCATACTCAATAACCAAATTTAAAGTGCATCTAAAGTGGTTATCAATATACCTTTTAAGATTTTCATAATAGTCAAATAGGAAGTGCATCCAAAGTAACTACTTGAAATCCTTTTAAAAAGAGAAAGTTTAATATTATAAAAAAGATTTAATAATTTTATTTTATATTATTATTATTATTTTTAATTGTAAAGGCATACTCAATAACCAAATTGGAAGTGCATCCAAAGTGGTTATTAATATACCTTTTTAAGTTTTTATGATAGTCAAATAGGAAGTGCATCCAAAGTGACTATCGTTAAAACCTTTGTTAAAATACATTTTATTATTTACTTAATATCATTATTATTACTATTTTTATTTTTATTTATTATTATTATTATTATTTTTAGAAAAGAAATGATAACCAAATAAGAAGTGCATCTTAAATGATTGTCATTAATATTAAAACTTTAATAATGTCTAAATAGGAAGTGCATCCTAAGTAGCCATTATCAAGTTTAATTATTTATTTATTTATTTATTTATTAAAAGGGTTTTACTTTTGATTTAGGAATTGAATTCACAATAAATAGTCTAATAGACAAAAGAAAAGTTTCTAAAAAGTTTTAGAATTATTTTCATGAAAAGCTAACGTTATTACCCTTTTAATTGAATCATATCCATATTTGATATATATATAAAAACGGGAAAGTTTTAGAATGTCAATGTGCTAAAAAGCTAATAATTTATTTTGCGTTTAACATACGTTTGATTTTTATTTGATCATTACCCTTACGTTCACAAAGCTATAAACAAATCTGATTCTGAATTGGGCCAAAACCATATCACGATCCAATAAACCTGGAAAGTTGGGCACAAATATTCAGCCCCCTTTTCGCACCTAAAGGAAGAATAAGAATTCCCATGCCGTAGTGCCGCTGATCAAGTTCACACGTTCAGATCTAGACAGTGATGGAAGAGAGCAGAGATCTTCGCCCTTCTCTTTCTCGCAATCGCAACATGGAGAAATCGCTCGACGGCAAAGAAAATTCTACATGAAGGTAGCCATTCAAACCCACTTCGCAACGGTGACAAGAGATAAGGGATTTGGGGGATGCCAACGCACAAGGGAGCAGACATTGATTCGCGTGGCGGTCGCGCGAAGACATCAACACGAATTCGCGTCACGACAACGGCGACAGAGAGAGGAAAGCCAACACGATAATGCCGACACGAATTCGAGTTGCAGCAGAGGAGCGAAAGCTAAAGAAGCACGTAAGGACATCGACTCTGGTTCGCATCGCAGAAATGGCAAACTGAATGCTATTTTATTATTATATTTCTTATTTGTTAATTTTGATTCATTGTTATCTGTGTGTTCAGATCTTATTTTGAAATTTTTTGAATGCAAGTGTGATTATGAATGTACACTGGTGCTGCTATATGTAATTGAATGCGCGATTGTAACTATGTGCAAGTGTAGAGAATAATGATTTATATATGTGGAGTGTTGTTGTGCAAGTTTGTGTGATGAGTGTAGTGAGTATTCAAATAAAACAACACAGAGCCAACAGAGAATAGGATAACACTATTTCAGTAAGAGTAGATCTGCGATTTCAACAATGAAACAAATCAACTACAATGTGAACCAAAACTCATATATGAAGCATTAACGAACTATTTATTCATTCAGATGCTAACAACGACTAATACTACATATAGAATCCGAAGGAACGAAAAGGAATAGGAGCGATATACCTTCAAGTTTTGCTATTGAAGAGAGAATAGTAAGTAGAGTGATGTGAGAATGAATGAGACAACGAAACAATGGTCATCCCTCTGATCACCAGAACGAGTATCGGTGAGTATGGTTATATGTGCCTGTTGCCCCTTTTGCTACATCTTCCTTCTCTGCTTCTCCTCTGTTTTTTTGGCAGTTTCTCTGCTTCTCAGATTTTTTTTTCTAAAAATGACGTGACCCCCTTCTTTCTTTCTCTTTGTTTGATCTTTTTATAAGCTTCCCAAAACTTGTCTCGCACGGCTCTTCTCCCTGCTGGCAATTTTCACGTTATTTTTGTTATAATTTTTACTTCCTTTCAATAATGATGGGCCTTAGTCTGTTCTATAAGCCCGTGCTCCTTTAAGGCCCAAAAAAAAAACCTCTAACTTTTATTCATTCTTTTGATCCTCCCTTCTTATTCTTTCTCTCCTTTCTTATGGTCTAGAGAGAATTATTGACTTTTATTGTATCTTTTTATCAAAATTAAAAGCCTAAAACATTTTTCTTTGTTTTTTTTTTTGTTTAATTGAATATGGACCTAAAGCATTTTTAACCTAGCAAGCCTAAACAAAAGAAATTTATTTAACTAATTTTTTTTAATTAATTAAATCTTTTCATTTTATTGCATGGATTGCCCGAATAAAATTAGGTGTTCACAAGTAGGCATATTTACAAGAGAAAATAATGTATAGTGTAAATATTTTTTACACTTTCATTTATACACAACTCATCGTTAAGTTTGTTAATTTTTATAATAACTAGATTGTAGACCCGTGTGATGCACGGGTGAAGTAGGAGGAGTGTAACTTTATTGTATATGGATGAAAATATATTGGCAACTTCCATAATTTATTTTATTGTTAAAAATAATGTAAAATCAGTTAAAAAATGTACAATAAGTAAAATCAATTGACACTTATCCCTTTAGTAAAATAAATATTTCACTTTTGAACCAAAACCTACTAAATTGTTTTTCAAACATGGAATGCAAGTTATTAAATAAATTTTATGAGCTATGTAAAAAACCATAGTTGAAGAACATGCACAAAGCTTAGATATGATGGATGAGACATATAACAACAATAAATAAAATTCTCACTAATGTTAAAACTATAGATATTTCATCTCTAGCTATAAAGCTTATCATGATGCCAAAATACTATTTCTTTCAAATTAACAAAATCATCTAGTACATCACTCTGTGTTGTCAATTCCTGCAACAAGTAATATAATCAAATATGAGGCTCAATACATCTCTTGTAACAATATTTTTTGTGAAAATAAATTAAAATAAAATTTATATTGGAAATTTCAAATTTCAACCAATCATTTATATTCAAATTATTAGTAAATTATGATGATTTGAATATAGATGATTCAAATTTCAACTCAGCCAATAGATTGTTTGGTTTTAAATAAATGATTCTAATCAGCCAATCTTTATTATATATAACGTAAATTATGATGTCATGGTTTATTCTCTTTACATAATATAAATTATTAAAAATACATTTCATTAGAATCAGCCAATCTTTATAATTTCTCTTTACATAATATAATTATTTAAAAATCCATTAATTAATTTATTTCTATTCCATTACAATATAAATGATTAGAATCAGCTAATTATTAGTATATTAATCTATAATATATGAATGTAAATATAAAAAAATTATTTGTTTAAACTGTTTAAATAATTTGAATATAAATGATTAGAATCAGCCAATTATTAGTATATTATATTCATTCAATATTTTCAAATCATTATAACTAATTATTATATCTGTTTAAATTTATATATTCTACTTAGGGTTTATTGATTAGAATCAGTAAACTATTTGATTTCAAATTATAATTTCAAATTTCAAATAATTATAAATAATAGATTGTTCGAATTTGAATATAAATGATTAGAATTAGCCCATGATTTGATTTCAAATTATAATTTGAAATTTCAAATAATTATTAGTAATAGATTGTTCAAAATATTTGATTTCAAATTTTATAATTTTAAATTTCAAATCATTACTTGTGCCTTATATAAATCTTGATTTGAATATAATTTCAAATGTCAAAATTTAGCCAACCATTTATATTCAAATTATTAGTAAATTATGATGATTTGAATATAAATGACTCAAATTTCAAATCAACCAATGGATTGTTCAGTTTCAAATAAATGATTAGAATCAGCCAATAGATTGTTTAGTTATAAATTATTAGAATCAGTAAATTATTTGATTTCAAATTTCAAATGATTATTAGTAATAGATTGTTCAAATTATGTGATTTCAAATTTCAAATCTTTACTTGTGCCTGATATAAATCTTGATTTGAATATAAATGATTCAAATTTCAAATCAGCCAATACAAATTCATAAGCAATTAAATAATTTATTTCTATTAGTAAATTATTAGTAAATTAATGTAAATTACATAATCAGCCAATACAAATTCAAATTATTAGTAAATAACATAATATAAATTATTAAAAAATCCATTAAATAATTTATTTCTATTAGAATCAGCCAATCTTTATATATAAATAATTATAAGTTTTTTCTATATATATTCAAGTGCTTCCATTGATTTAATATATAATATATTAATGAAAATATAAATGATTAGTATATTTATTAATGTAAATATTAATCTATAATATTAATGTATTTATAATATAACTTTCTTTAACGATTTAATTGTCGCAAGTGACCTTATATCACTACATTGTGCTTTAAAAATTAAATAAAAAATATTATTAATACCGAATGTATTAAACATGTAAAGCAAGAATTTACTTATTTGTAACTTATATAATTTATTATTTGAGTCATCAAATAAATGCTCATATAAAATAAAAACAATACTACATATCAAACTGCACTTTCAAAAAAAAAAAAAACTGCACTTTCAAAACAGTCTTGATTAAAAATTCACACATATAAATGATCCCAAACCAATGTTGCAAAGGCTTCAAGCATTTGGTTCTTTTTTAATCTTTACACTTCTTGCAGTCTTTGTACTTGATTTCTGGCTTCCACCATCATCACATACTAAATTAATTTCCAAATTGACAAATGTCCTCTTCCCAGAAAACTTGCTCAAAGGATTTTGATCAACATTTTTAGAGTTCAAGTCCTAAAAAGAGATGAAAATATAGTTAATTTTATTTTCTTTTCATATATTACATTATTATTTTTTTAAAATCTCATTCATATTATTTAAGCATCTTTTCATAAACAGTAAAAAATTCATACAATCCATATTTTTTCAGTAATAATTTTGTACGAAATATATTTGTTCAAAGCAAATAAATGTTATAATTTACCATATAACTCTTAGACAGTTGTTAAGACATTTCCACTTGACTGCTGGATGCCATTTGTTCCAAACAATTGTCCTAAAAGAACCAAGTCCACCTCAAAATTAATACCTATAAATCAACACTAATAGTCACTAAAAAGTTAAATGATTAATACATTAACCTTAATATTATCAGCAACTTGATTAGAGACAGCTTTGCCAAATTCTGATCCATCACCATCTTCATATTCTTGGTTAATAAATTAACCTTCAAGTTAATACAGTTAATTTAATAAATTTAGCGTTAAGTGTAGGGATAATGTAAATAAAAGTAACCTTAATAGAATGCATTTCTTTGAACTGATGAATGAGTTCTTTGTCGTTCAAAAAACTTTTAACAGAAAAGGTTTTCCAACCACGAACAATGTTGACTTCCTTGATCTCGACCTTGAATAGGAATTCTTTGTTTATTAAGGCATCAACTTCTGGTGGACAATTGTCAGTCGTGTTGCTCTACATATGAACCAGTATCAATATTTATTTTCAATATATTGTTCTAATTATTATTTTTTGTAAAAAAGCGTACCTCTTTTGTTTGTGCAATCAAATCTCAAGCCGATTTTCCTAGATACTTTGCAACAACACGGTCAAACATTATCAAAGTTGTAGATTTAGTTTTATCAATGACCTTGACTTGTAATTTAAACCTAAGCAATACACATTTTTTTTAAACTTAAAGAACATAATTTGGCAATAAAATATATATGTTATACACAAATATATATATATATATATATATAAACAACAAAATTAAATAAATATTGTATATACCTAGGAACTATAATTACTAAGTTTTGACACTTTTTATTTTCACAATAAAATTTGGTTCCTACTTCTTGAAATTTTGAGAAACATTTAGTACAACTATGATACCACCACCCCTTATCTATATCAATCTCTATTATTTTAGCTATCAGAGAACCAATAGATACCTGATAAAAATAGAAACAAAATTATGTGTATATTAAATAAAACTTATTCAAGACTACAATTAAATTTCTATCTAACAACAAAATATTTGTACATACTTCAGGACATTCAATGGTGGCAGAAATTGTCGTCCTAGTTGTTTGGAGTAAATCATCAGACATGGAAAGAGAAGTTTGTGTTGACATTTGATTGACTACTTGTAACAAAGAAAGATTAGTATTCTAAAGTTTGCAGGAAGAATGAAAAAAATGTAAGCATTGTAAATGTATTAAAATTAATAAAGAAACATCACAATTAAAAAGCAAATTCATTATCAAATAAGGGATAAAAAATGAGAACTTATCATCATACTTTTCTTTATAATCAATATCTTCCTTGAGATTAGGATTGATGAGCATCTTAGTACCATTTATGCATTTGAAATTCCAACTTGTCCTATAAATGAAGTTTTGAAGCATATAAATAAAACAAAGTATTTAAAATGATAAATATGCTAAAAAAACTTGTTAAGCATTAACACATACTATAAAAGGATTTTATCTTACACAGTTGTAAAATAAGAATAATGGGAGAATCTATATTAGCTATACTAAGATACTCATTCATTTCATCAGCAAAAGATTGATTTAGGCTACACAACCAAAAGATTTTCAAAAATATTAGCTAATCCTTGCTAAACGGATTCGCATAACTGATCCACATTATTTCTCTTGATGGAAGCATGTATCCTACCATCCTATAAATAATTTGAGAGTGTTAAACATTTCAATACTATTAATTTGATGTTGTTTGTTGAAATCAAGAACTGTCCATAATCGAATTACACGAAACTTTAACTTCCAATCTAGTTTGCCATGCAAAATGTCATTGATTGATGATAACATGCAATCCATTTAAGTCAAATATTAAACCCAAATTTAAAACACCAATTAAAAGACACGAAAACGTATTTTGTAAATGCTAATGTTCGACAATTTCTGCCTTTAGCTCTTTTATTTATATTCAAATTATTTATCTGAAATCCAAATTTAAATTTCTACCTTTAGCTCTTCTACTTATTATAATTTCAAATTTCAAATCTTTACTCGTTCTTGATATAAATCTTGATTTGATTATAATTTCAAATTTCAGTCAATCATTTATATTCAAATTATTAGTAAATTATGATGATTTGAATATAAATGATTCAAATTTCAAATCAGCTAATTAATTGTTCGGTTTTAAATAAATGATTTTAATCAGCCAATGTTTATTATATCTAAATTAAATTATGATGTCGTGGTCTTTTCTCTTTACATAATATAAATTATTTAAAAATCCATTAATCAATTTATTTCTATTCCATTATAATATAAATGGTTAGAATCAACTAATTATTAGTATAAAAATCTATAATGTATTAATGTAAATATAAAAATTTATTTTTTTAATTTGTTTAAATATTTTGAATATAAATGATTAGAATCAGCCAATTATTAGTATATTAGTTGATTCTAATCTTTACTTATGCCTGATATAAATCTTCATTTGAATATAATTTCAAATTTCAACCAATCATTTATATTCAAATTATTAGTAAATTATGATTATTCGAATATAAATGATTCAAATTTCAAATCAGTCAATTAATTGTTTGATTTTTAATAAATGATTTTCTTTTCTGTCTTTAGCTTTTCTACTTATTATAATTTCAATTTTCAAATCTTTACTTATGCCTGATATAAATATTGATTTGAATATAATTTTAAATTTCAAATTTTAGTCAATCATTTATATTCAAATTATTAGTAAATTATGATGATTTGAATGTAAATGATTCAAATTTCAATTCAACGAATTAATTGTTCAGTTTTACATAAAGGATTTTAATCAGCCAATGTTTATTATATATAAATTAAATTATGATTTCATAGTCTTTTCTTTTTACATAATATAAATTATTTAAAAATTAATTAATCGATTTATTCCCATTCCATTATAATATAAATGATTAGAATCAACTAATTATTAGTATATTAATCTATAATATATTAACATAAATATTAAAATTTATTTGCTTAATTTGTTTAAATAATTTGAATATAAATGATTAGAATCATCCAATTATTAGTATATTAGCTGATTCTAATCTTTACTTGTACCTGATAAAAATCTTGATTTGAATATAATTTCAAATTTCAAATTTTAGCCAATCATTTATATTCAAATTATTAGTAAATTATTATGATTTTAATATAAATGATTCAAATTTCAAATTAGCCAATTGATTGTTCAGTTTTTAATAAATGATTTTAATCAACCAATTTTTACATAATATATAAAGATTTAAAAATCTATTAATCAATTTATTTATATTCCATTATAATATAAATGGTTAGAAATATCTAATTATTAGTATATTAATCTATAATATAGTAATGTAAATATAAAAAATTTATTTGTTTAATCTGTTTAAATGATTTGAATATAAATGATTAGAATCAGCCAATTATTAGTATATTATATTATATTATAAATGATTCAAATTTCAAATTAGCCATATAATCAATTAATTATTAGTATATTAATCTATAATATATTAATGTAAATATTAAAAACTTATTTGTTTAATCTGTTTAAATAATTTGAATATAAATTATTAGAATCAACCAATTATTAGTATATTATATTATATTACAAATGATTCTAATTTCAAATCAGCCAATTTATTGTTCGGTTTTATATCAAATTATTAGTAAATTATGATGATTTGAATATAAATGATTCAAATTTCAAATCAGTCACTAGATTGTTCAATTTTAAATAAATGATTCTAATAAGTCAATATTTATTATAAATGATTGAAATTTCAAATCAGCTAATTGATTGTTTGGTTTTATATTCAAATTATTATTAAATTATGATGATTTGAATATAAATGATTCAAAATTTAAATTAGCCAATTGATTGTTCGATTTTAAATAAATGATTTTAATCAGCCAATCTTTATTATATATAAATTAAATTATAATGTCGTGGTTTTTTCTCTTTACATAATATAAATTATTTAAAATATATTATTCAATTTATTTATATTTCATTATAATATAAATGATTAGAATCAGCTAATTAGTAGTATATTAATCTAGCATAATATTAATATAAAGATCAAAAGTTTGTTTGTTTAATCTGTTTAAATAATTTGAATATAAATAATCAAAATCAGCCAATTATTAGTATATTATATTATATTATATCATTCAATATTTTCAAATCATTATAACTAATTATTATATTCATTTAAATTTATATATTTACTTAGGGTATATTGATTAGAATTAGCATATTATTTGATTTCAAATTTCAATATGAAATTGAATATATACAATTTAGTACAAATTCAATATGAAACCCTAATGTTGACAATTAATGTCCAAGAAACGTCACTGTCACCAATTAATGCACCAAAACCCTAAAAAAAAACCCTAATGTTGCTCATAAATGCTTTTAAAACCCTAAAAACCTTACTTTTAGATATATAAAGATTTTCAAATCATTATAACTTATTATTATATTTGTTTAAATTTATATATTCTACTTAGGGTTTATTAATTAGAATCAGCATATTATTTGATTTCAAATAATAATTTCAATTTTCAATACGAAATTGAATATATACAATTTAGTACAAATTCAATACAAAACCCTAATATTGACAATTAATGTCCAAGAAACCTCACTGTCACCAATTAATGCACCAAAACCCTAAAAAAACCCTAATGTCACTCATAAATGCTTTTGAAACCCTAAAAACCTTACTTTTATATATATAAAGATTACCCTAAAAGTCATAATAACTATAAATTCTAATTGGTTGACAAATTAAAACTTTTTACACTGACAATACATAAAAAAATAAGATTTATTTAAAATAATTAAACACTATTAATTAGGATAAAGAATAAATAAATAATTAAGTCCATTCCTCGTGTAAAAAAGGGTTTGAGAAATACTAGCAACACACTCTCTGACACACTCTTTTAAACATATTGTCTCCCATTGGTTGAAGTTTATTGAAAATTACAAAATTTTATGGGTCTCACGTCTTATTTAATGATTCTCTTTCCTAATTTGGTGATTTAATTTCAAGCAATAGAAAAGAGTGTGTTAGACTAGTGTATTTCTAGCACTCTTCAAAGGGTGGGAATGTACACAGATCGAGTTGGGTCAGGTTTGACTAAATTCATTACCCAACCCAATCAAAATAATACGGGTTGGGTTGGGTTTGGTTTATGCAATTTTTTTGTCAAATCCGAACCAAACCAACCCGGTCATTAATGGGTATGTTCTGGTTAGATTATTGAGTCCGTATGTTTAAAATTTTGTTAAATTTTTTAAAATTTATATTTTTTCTTACAAATTTTAACACATTAGAAATATATTGTATTTAGTGTTATGATTATTTTTTTCCTTTTAACAAATTTACATATAATTTAACATTTGATGTGTATATTTTCAGTAACTTGGCCTTCACAAATGGCTTTTGAAGAAGTATTAAGTAAGGAGGAGAAACTAGAAAAAGTGTCATTTTGGTAATTTATCAAAATTATATATTTTTCCACACTGCAATATATGTTTTAATGTAAAATTTATATATAAAAATATATAAAAACAATTATTTGTATATAAAAAATAAATTTAATAAAATGCCACATCAGCGGGTCGAGTTCACGGGTCTGGAAATCAAAACCCGTTATCCAACCCGAACTTGAACGGGTCGGGTCAGGTCAGGTAAGACCTGAACACTAAAAAAATTGAACCAAAATAATTAAGTCGGTTTGGGTTCACAAGTTACCGGTTGAAAAAAAATGAACCCTCTCATTCTACAAATTCAACTTCAATTTCTCTATCTTCCTCGACCAATAATCGGTCAATAAGCTCGAGCACATATACCTACTTCAAACAATACCCGAACCCATTTCGTTCACTTCATCAGCCTAGAGAAAAAGTTTGCAACTTCCATCCTTCTGCTCAACAAAACAAAAACCTCTTAATTCAATAAACAAGCACAAAATAGACCATTTTTTTTTAAAAACACACAACAGGGTTTTTCTTCAATGTGAGACACATTTACTTTCAACCTACAAACACAAAGGAAAGAGGAAAGATACCAACATTCCAATTAATGCAACTCCAAAACCTACAAAAGGGGTTTTCCTCAGTGCTAGAAACGAACAAACGCATGGACTCTCCATATACACAAACCAAAACTAATGGTTGTGTAGGAGACGAAGTGAACAAAGTTCTCGAAGCAGCCATGGAGTACAATAAGGTTTCAACACAAAATACACTTCGCCTTTCTCCTCTGCGATAAGCTCTTCCAATGTTGGCGTAGGAGAATGATGCCTTACCCCTTGATTCCCTCTTTTTCTAATTTAATTTCTAAATATTATAATAATTATATTTTCCTATTTCATTTAAAACTAAAGGTTAAATAATTACATGTGGCATGGAATGCACATGTGGAAGTTGACACGTGGCATGCCATTAGCCAGCTCAACTTTTTTTAAACGGAGATGGACGGCAAGGACAAAAAAGGAAACGTTTGGATATGATAGGGACCAAGGTCAAACAAAAAAAAAGGTGAGAGAACAAAAACAAAAACTGGTGAAAGTACAAGGACGAAAAACATATTTAAGCTTATAATCAATGTCAAAAACCTTGTTAAGCTTATAATCAAAGTCAAAAACCTCGCTGCCAACATAAACTCTCCCCCTAAAACACTTTTCACATAGTTACAAACCCAACATAGCCTCAACTTCATGAGCCCACTAGTCCATGAACCCAAAATAATGCTTACATAACACTATTTTATGTTTGTATAATTGGGAATTTTTTATAAAAGATTATTAAAAGTATATTCACTATCACATTTGAAACCTCATTATAAGAAGATATATACAAACTACAAATCCATAAGATGAATAAGCATATTATAAAAAGTATATAAACAATTTAACAATTAATTAACAAATTATAAGTTAGTTAAAATAAATTTTGAGGAAAAAAACTATTTGACTGGATTAAAAGGGTAAACTAATAATATGAATTATATGAAAATAATAATTAATTAATTATTAAGTTTAACAATTCAAGTTAAAATGAGGAACTAAAAACACAAATGAAAATTTTGAGGGACTAAGATTGGTCAAACATTTTTTTTGAAAGACTAAAAGCATAAATCACGATAAAAATGGACTATTTTTATATTTTACCCTTTTTTGGCAGTGTAACAAAAAAATTATATCAATTTTAAAATACAACATTATATCACGTGACTATCACGTCAAACTAGTAGTCCACGTGATTGTTAATGTGATTGTCACATCATCACTTAACAGTCCAAATTAATGGAAGAGACTAAAAATGTAAATGAAAAATTTATGTGAGACTATGACTGATCAATTTTTTTTTTAGGGACTATAAGCAAAAGTTGACATAAAAGGAAAGACAAAAACATATTTTACCCAAAAAATAAATTCCTTATGTATATTTTTTAAATAAATCATGTATTAAATTATTAATTACATTTTAATTCAAATAATATATAAAAACTAATAAACAACAAGAATGTTAAAAATAAAAACTTAAAAACTAAATTATACTTTTAGTGAAATATGAAATTTTAACTTTTATTATTTAATTATTATAATTTAAATTATTTAACTATTATAATAATTATTTTTTATTTTAATAATTTGAAAAAGGAAAGTTTGAGAATAAATCTTAACTTCAATACACACATTTGTTATGTAATTCAAGTAATTGTTAGAGTTGTTTGGGACATATAATGTATTATGCTATTTGGGACATGTATTTTTCTTGTGAGTGTTGGATTTGTACGATTAGACTTATATTTTAAATATATTGAACATATATTTGATGAGTTGAAATAATTATGTGTTTTATTTTTCTTATTTTTTTGATTTATTTTATTTTTCTAAATTTTTTCAAATTTCCAAAAATATATTAATATTTTAATTATCCAACTCGATTACCCATCCCGACGCAACCCAATTAAGGTTGAGTTGTTAAAAAAAAAATGTAAATCCAACCCAACCTGACTATGCTTAATTGGGTCGGGTCTTAAATAAGATCAAACTCAACCCAACCCGGACCAATAACACTCCTACTGATGCCCATAGATTTGAATTTAATTAGCATACTTACTTTTAAGGACGAACTAAAAAATAACAACCAAACATAAAATCTGTTTTGATGCTTTTTTTGTTTTTTTTGGGCGGAATGTTTTGATACTTCTAAAAACAAGCTTCGAGTGTCCCCAACATGCTAATAATCTAATATTCTCAATATTAACATGAACAAAATTGTTGGGCTTCATTACACTTTTATTTTTTTTTTATTATATCTTATATTTGTGTAGTTTTAATTATTTTTTTATCTTCAACAAAATATTAGTCTATCATTGATGTGACATACAATTTTTATATATGATATCACAAATTGATAAGTTAGTCATTTAAAAGATTCTCTCTAAGTTTATTGAACATAAAGATGAAAATATGTACACATAAGGTAATATAATATTCTTTCTATAATTGTTTTTCTAATTAAAAAATCTTTCTAAACTCATATAGTCATACTTATATATATATATATATATATATTGGTACAAGTATAGCCATCAGTCATACTTGGATAAAAATAACATCATTTTACCTTTTTTTATTTTATATGTACTTAATCTATTACTCACATTATAATTAAATAAAATATATTTTCTTTTAAGGAAAAACAAAAATATTACTATAACAAGGTGGCCTTTTATGATGAGGGTTCAATGGACTAATCCTATTATTCAACCATGGTCTAACATTGATTTCACTCCAATTGGGGCTTTGGTTTTGGGGCTAAACTGCATATAGAGATCATTGAATTTAGGAACCTGAGAGCACGTTGGCGATTTTGATTCACCCATATCGTAATGAGGGAGAATGACTACCTACATGAACTCTGACGCATCAGCTAGTAGTGATTTCGTTCAAATTTATAAGATTAGTTTTGTTACTTGGAATGGAGAATTTTCTTGTATTTATAAGGGTTGGAGCAAACAACTAGTCAATTCAAGTGGATATTTACTTGTAGGTTGGAGGCTAGTGGGAAGGTAACTGATCCATTGAATGATTGTCAAATTTCTCTTTGATTGACAATGGTTGCTACAGAGAAATTTGGCTGTAGAGGATCTAAGTTGTTAGCCCTACGTCCCTTCATTGTATGGTTGTTAACAAGATGTGATAAAACAAAAGGAAAAACCTTCGTGAGGAGAGTTGTTTTGGAATTATAATGGAACATTTTTGTTAGCCCTAAGGAATGGTCTCGATGCTAACGTCAGTTTTGACCTTGACTTTAAAAACGATTTATTATCTTAAGGGACTCATACCAAAACAATTAGTAAAATACTAAAATTAATTATAAAAAATAATAGAACAAAATATTAATGGCATTTTACTTAATCAAAAACTATCCAAAGATGAATAACCTATTTATAAAAACGTAGACAATAATTCTAGTAAATTTAAATAAAGTAATTGGTAAAGCTACAAGTAATGTTTGGCTATGACGAGTCGAGATTTTCATTTAAGATAATTATATTTGTATACTTAGTTTTTCTTTCATATTTTATTCACTCACATTTTTCTTTATATTTCTTTTTCTTTTCTTTTCCGCTTTGTTTGGTATCGAAGAAGAAGCCAAGAAAAGAAGAGATGAGCAGTGATTATACTGTTTTCTTCTTGTTTGGTATCAAAGAAAGGCGAAGAAAGAAATTTTTGAAAAAACACATGGAACCCACCATTAAAAATTCTTTGCAAAACAATGAAGAAAGACAACAAATTTACTGTGCATAGCGTCACTCTCTTCACAAAAATAACTTATGTAAATCGATTTACACAGACTATAATCAATTTATACCTTTTTTTTCTTTGTATCTGTTTCAAAATAATATAAAATGGTAACAAAATCGATTTGTATTTGGACAAATCGATTCTCCTATACTTCGCAGCCACTCAATCGGTTTAATGACCTCCCCCCAGCGCCTGTTTATATAATAATAATAATAATAATAATAATAATAATATAAATATAAATATAAGTAATATTAATAAAAATAAATATGATTAATAATAATAAAAAAAATATTAATATTAATAATAAATAAATAAATTATTATTATTATTATTAATAAAATAATATTAATAATCTCAAAAAGTTAACTTCTTCTTTATTTTTTTTTTATTTCTTTTTAACCAAACAATCTTAACTTCTACTATATTTCTTACATGCTTTTCTTTTCTTCTCTTTTTTTCTTTTCTTTTTATTTTTTTTCTTTCTATCAAATATACCCTTCCTGTCTGTTATCACATATTTCATTTTCTTTCTTCCCTGTACCTGTCACCCTGAAATTGGGTCCGCGTTTTATATATTCCGTTGATTTATTCTTTCTCGTCTCCTGTTCTCAAGTCATCGGATCCACGCCCCCTCCATCCCGAAAGACAATCCTGGCGCATACAACTCACAGCTCACACACTCACCGTCACCGACACCCAACAGGACACTTCACTCTTACCGAGTGATTTATTACATAATAATTGGACGTGCAAATGTAATACGCTAATAGTCTGTAACAACATAACAAAATCATTACTTTTAATCACTTTACATAACATCTCTTCGAAATTTTATTCAAAAATAAATACTCGAATAAATAATTTTATAAATCGTTTTCTTTACTTCTATAAACATTATTCATATATTATTATCTAACTCTATAATACACCAACATAGTGTATTATGGTTGGTAGATAATCTTATTCTTTAAGCATGTAGTTAGAAATTATATCAAAAAAGTAGTTTTTAGCTTTTAGTTAAGGGATATCCTGTGTTCACACACACACAAAAAAACTCTATAATGCAAGCACTGATCTTAAATTTTAACGAGTTTAATTTCTATACATTTTTAATGTAAAAATTTTATACAATCAACTAATACAAACTCATCATTGAAATAACTTTTAAAGTAATTATTTAAAAGTTAACAAATTTATTATATATGAAGATTTATGATTAAATGACAATGTAAATTTTTTTTAAACTATCAGTATATAGACTATTTATTTAATTTTAATAACCAAATAAATGATACCTAAAGTAATTTTTATTTTGTAAAGATCACATATATCCTCTTTTGGAAGCGATTTTGCTCAAGTCAAGTATGACCACTATAAATAACAAAATTTTCTCTCCAAATATTTAATACAGTTACGACTTAAATTCCAAACGATTAAGTGAGTAATAAAATTAATTTTTAACATTGAAAACACTTAGTATTAAATTAAATAAGAGAAAAAAGGTTTTACACTGTTTACATTGTCATCCAATTACAAACTACTATTTATTATAAATTTATTGACTTTTATAATAAATACTTTAAAAATTACATCAATAATAAGTTCTATTAATTGAAAATATAAAATTTTTTACACCAATAATCTATTCCCATTAAACTCATTAAATGAACCATAGAATAAGAGATGGAGCAGTAAAATAAATATCTTTTAAGGCATTGAAAAGTAAAGTCGCAAATATTGAATAGAGGGGGAGTGAGAAATCGTGAATCCCAGGGCAGAAGGCGAAGCGCGTTGGAATGCTGAGCTGCATAAATTAAGGCGCAGAAGGGTTAGTCTCTGGATTCATCCATCAGTTCTGAATCAATCCACTATCACTAAACTCCAATGGAAAACACCGCGGGATCCGGATCTGCCGCCAACGGGGAGGGGCCTCCGCCGCGCAAGGTGGCATTGATAACCGGAATTACCGGCCAAGACGGTTCGTACCTGACGGAATTCCTGCTGAACAAGGGGTACGAGGTGCACGGCCTCATCCGTCGCTCCTCCAACTTCAACACGCAGCGCATCGACCACATCTACGTGGATCCCCACAACGCCCACAAGGCGCGCATGAAGCTCCACTACGCCGATCTCTCCGACGCGTCCTCGCTCCGGCGCTGGCTCGACACCATCCTCCCGGACGAGGTCTACAACCTCGCCGCGCAGTCCCACGTCGCCGTCTCCTTCGAGATCCCAGACTACACCGCCGACGTCGTCGCCACCGGCGCGCTCCGCCTCCTGGAGGCCGTCCGCTCCCACATCGCCGCCACGGGGCGCTCCCACATCCGGTACTACCAGGCCGGCTCCTCCGAGATGTTCGGCGCCACGCCGCCGCCGCAGTCGGAGGCCTCCCCCTTCCACCCGCGCTCGCCCTACGCGGCCTCCAAGTGCGCCGCGCACTGGTACACCGTGAACTACCGCGAGGCCTACGGGCTCTTCGCGTGCAACGGGATCCTGTTCAACCACGAGTCCCCGCGCCGCGGCGAGAATTTCGTGACGCGCAAGATCACGCGGGCCGTGGGCCGGATCAAGATCGGGCTCCAGAGCAAGCTGTTTTTGGGGAACTTGCAGGCCTCCAGGGATTGGGGCTTCGCTGGGGACTATGTCGAGGCCATGTGGCTGATGCTGCAGCAGGAGAAGCCCGATGACTATGTTGTGGCCACGGAGGAGTCCCACACCGTGGAGGAGTTCTTGGAAGTCGCGTTCGGCTATGTGGGGCTCAGTTGGAGGGATCACGTGGTGATTGACAAGAGGTACTTTCGACCCTCGGAGGTTGACAACCTTAAAGGGGATGCTACCAAGGCTAAGAAGGTGCTTGGTTGGAAGCCCAAGGTGGGCTTTCAGCAGCTCGTGAAGATGATGGTGGATCAGGACATTGAGATGGCGAAGAAGGAGAAGGTTCTTGTCGATGCTGGCTACATTGATGCTCAGCAACAGCCTTGATGTGCAACTGAGGATAGATGGGGTTTACTGTTTTCATCATATAATGCTGTTCTTTTACATGATTCATCATAGCTGACACAGTTTAATTTGTGCGCAATTTATGTTTTCGTGTTGCAATGCATTGTCGAAATTTTTTTTGTTTTGTAAGCCCGCTGATTCATTAAATTAAAAGCTATATACATCTACATCCATTGTCTTGGAGAAGCTGTGATGCTAACTTCTTCCCTGTGCTTCTGCCTTTTCACTTTTCTTCTTTGTTTCTTTTTCTTTGGGTGTCAATAGTGCAGTGGAGTGTGGACTGCTGCTGGAATACAAAATGTGCACGGAGAGTGGAATGGGTCCAATGGGAGTATGGCGCCTCAATCTCATTTCCCTGTAAAACTACTGTATTGAGTGTTCAAATCAAAAGCAAGCCGATAAATAAAACCAGTGGGGTTAGGTTGGGGCTTGAGTTTTTTTGCAGTTGGGGTTCTGTCGGTTGTTTTTCTGAGATTGTGTTTGAGGAGATGACGCTGGTTTTGGGTGATGTGAATTTGGATGATCTGCTTCTCCTTTGAGGTGAGGGTCGAATCTGATCTGGATGTTGCAGAACATGTCTGGAGATGAAAGGGACTTGAATCTGATTTGTTTTATGACATTGTAATGTGCTAAATTTTTGTAATCTAGTTCGCGTATCATGACTTTATGATTTGATTTGTTTCATTTCATACTTTAGCTAAGAATTTTTTACCTGGATTAGGAGTTTCAAATCTGTTTAATGTTTGGCATTTGTAACGAATAGTTAAAACCGAAAAATGTTGGGTCGGTCAATAAACTTCACTGATCCAAAACAGAATGTGAATACCAGTAGAAAATTGCACTAGTAGCTACACAAAATATCTGTTGAAATTGAGAATAAATGAAAGCTGTCGAAGTCTGAGACGATAAAGTGAAAGAAAATTTAATGATTTTAATTAAAAAAGTACAGATCATGGCTTATAGGCTAACTGTCATTTACATATGATCCCATGGATGGAGAATCTTTTGCATGCATTGAAATTTTAGAACACAATGTATTATCAGTATAAAATTTTTTACATTATCAACTAATTAAAAATAAGTTTTAATATGATTTTTAAAATGATTATTACCAAAATTAACAAACATATATAATATATACATAATAGTTTATAATTAAATAACAATATAAAAAATTTTATACCGTTAGTGTATATACCTTTTTTTCTGATTCATATGCACTCGTTTCACGTCTTTATTATTATTATTGGATGTATTTTTCAATTTATAGACCAAAGATTCTAAATTCGTTTGTTTTAAAGTTAAATAAAAATTTGATAAAATTAATTTAACAATGTAGTTAAAATGTGTGTTCAAATTAATTAAAATGTAATTTTGCACACAAGAAAATATATCTTTATTTGTTTAACATCACTAAAGATATTGGCAACATGTCGCACAATTACACGATCATGTGCTCATTCTATACCGAAATTACCACATTTTTCTGCAACTGAGACAGTGAGACATCGAAAACAATAATGTGAAATTCTCAAAAAAAAACCCACCCGAAAAAAGACAAAGCGATTAAATGATGTGATCAGATTAGATCTGATCACGTGTCTGTTATCATGTCATTTCAATTTTTTGCCTCCAACTAGCAACCAAGTCCAATATGTGCGCGTCGGTGACGGGCATCCTATGGTCCCTCCTTTTCATAGAAGCATAGTAACATGGCCGGGTCGCTCTGAGGTTGCCACAACCTGGTCTCAGTTAATGAGAAGTTTCATGCCCTCCAAAAACATGGCCCCATAAAAAATTAGCCTATCATGTGAATGTGATCCAACTGTTCTTCAGACTCTCGAGCACCTCAAATTCAATATGAAAGCAGGAATCTTCTGAAAATATGAGCAAGAATCAAACCTGTTGGTCTAGCTATTCTTCTGCAGAAGGTGGATTTATTTTTGAAACTGTCCGCAAACTAGATGAACTTGAGCAGGTTTCTGGGTCAGCCGTAGTAGTTGAAAAAGGTTTGATCGATGACCGGAGAGATTCTGGGCTATCTGCTGCAATCCTCTTGCACAATGCATCGCAGTTACTGATAACTTCAGTCAACCTTCCCTTGAGCTCACCAATTTCCACCTGCAATGCATGAACTGCATGCACATTCCAACATAGAGTTAACAAATGTTCACAAGCAATCATAGAAGACCACAAGAATTGGCATAGTGGTAGTCCGTAGTCCCCAACTAGTCAGTTCTTCACCCATGACATGAAAGCATTATGATTTATGACAGACATGCAAACGAATCAAGATTTTATGGTTTCGTGATCATTGTAAATGATGAAAGAGGGAATTTCCTTTTCAATTTAGCAGATTATGAAAAGCATTTGTTACAGTGTTAGTCGCTGCCTATAAAGTTGAGAATCCCGGTATTCCAAATATTGTTTGAACTGTGTCTGATAATTACCTCCCGATAGATGTTGTGAGGCAGCCTTCATTGTAGACGTT
Organism: Spatholobus suberectus; assembly: GCA_004329165.1. Lineage (NCBI taxonomy): Eukaryota > Viridiplantae > Streptophyta > Magnoliopsida > Fabales > Fabaceae > Spatholobus > Spatholobus suberectus. Next base: position 81,381,865 of record CM014730.1, on the reverse strand, counting down.
GAATGATTAAATCGCTGAAGAAGTTTGATTCCCAAAGCATCTGCAACTTCTATTTTGTTTTCTATCTCCTCCTGCAAAAATTGCATCCATTTTCATGGCATGTACAGAAATACATCATAGCTTTTGTAAGTCAAAGAAGGAACACAAGAGTCAACAATGTCTAACCATCAATGCGTTAATGATACTATCAAATAAAACAACATAAATACAACAACAAAAATTAATGAAGGGTCGTCACAAGATAGGAATTTTACATTCTGAAATAAGTTCTTTCAGTTTGATATTTCTTGTAGGTTATAATTATCCAAGCCACAAACCCTATGTTTGTTTGGTAGAAATAGAGTGGAAGAAAATAAGGAGGGAAATAGAACAAAATACTACATTTTCACTGTTTGTTTGAAAAGAGAAATAGGAAAGAAGTTATTTCTGTGGAACCTACAAAAAAACATTTCTTCCTACTTTAGGAATGAAATAGGATGAAAATGATCTCTCTCATTTTTTATTTTTTTTGTTTAATTTCTTTTAATAAAATTTATGGATGAAAAAAATAATAAATAATTTTATGTTAAGAACAAAGTATTATATTAAAAAATTACATTTTTTAGTTATTATAAAAATATTTTTTTATATAATTCATTTATTTCTTTCTACTCTTTTTTTCATTCATCCAAACAAATGGAAAGAAATTCTCCTACTTTCTTCTTTCCTATTTCTATCTATCCAAACAACATATATTTTCTATTCTATTTCTCTTTTATTTCATTTCTTTCTATTTCTTTCCTTTCTATTTCACTCCTCATCCAAAGAAAGCATAAATGCAATTGTAATTATAAATATTGAGTAGGCAGTTATCACCAAATAAGGGTTCAGCATTTTCATTGTTTCCTAAGTGTAATCAATTAATTAAAAATAATAATGAAAATTAGCTTCAGGATTCAAAATCTCCCACTTAAAATATTATATTAATAGTTTGATCAATATCTTTTTCACATTCATTCATTACCAATATTTACAAATTAAAATAGTTAGAAAGATGCCAAAATAAGTTTTCCCCAGCATGGAAGAGGGAAATAGACCAGCTTTAGCTTTACATACAAAATCCACAAAGGTTGAAAGTATGTATTTGAAAGCAATTCTTCTCATCTCACCATTTGTTTAATAGATACTAACCATTCACAAATTGAAAAGAGAATGACAGAACGTACCAAATTTCATTAAAATTGTTGTCGGAATTGTTATCAAGTCATCATTACTATTACTAGGAGAAAAAGAGGCACTTTGTGCCTCTCTTTAATTTTTAAAAAATAAAAATAAAATAAAAGAGAGAGTATAGTAAGTAGTTAAAGGATAAAGTAGTTGATAATTTAGAGAGTAATTAAAGGATATAATAGTCCAATAAAAAGTGGAGACTAAGAGAGAGTATCCTCTTTATTATAGTTATAGATATATGGAATAATTATATGGCTGAAAAAAGGGGAATGTGTTGCCAACCCATCAAAATGAAATTCCTCATACTGGATATCACAAGTATTCTGTATTTATTGGCATAAAAAAGTGCCCAACTTAAACATAAATTCAAGAATGTTACATACACTCTAAACTTAAACTTTTGTTTGAATTTCACATACTAAATTGAGCAGCCATTTTAAGTTAATTTCTTGTTAGCAGTTAACCCAATGGTGACAACTACACAAGTATTAGAGACATATGTCTTCCCCTTGTTGTTGTTCATAACTAGTGCCACAACACTGTTTATTCTAATTAGCAAATATAAGTCAATTGTTATATCTAACAAGTATTGGTCAATTATATATTATATTTAAGTACAAATCAACTATATTTATTTGATTTAACAAGTAAAAATCAGCCGTGTTTATCATATAACTCAATCTTAACTGAAACCATAGTATTTCAGTCTTTTCACAATAAATTTAACACTGCAGGTCCTTCTATTAACAGAAGATAGGTGCTTTATGTCTAGAAAATGGAGAGGCCAAAAGGGTAGGCTTGAGTTTGGGTAGAGGAGTTGTATGTAATTCACTTGAAGTTGAATTATAGATTTGCAAGGAAAAAGTTTCCTCTTGTGTAAGTGACTGTGGGAGGGGAAAGGGTGGGTGTATTCTTAGATGTTGAATGCATTAGAAGATGAATTCACTGAACTATTCTTGTATTAAACAGACCTGTCTTTTGCTTATCTCATAGGCCTTTTTCTCCTGCCAATCACGGTACATTGAGAAGAGCTCCAGTAGAACCTTCGGATTCACTGTAGCTGTTTCAAACATGAAAAAGAGAGCAACTAATTAATTGGCCCCAATAAAACTTCTAGTACTAAATGCAGCTGCTAGTATACAACAGAATGATCCCAACTAACATGATATATCAGAAACAGGTTCTATTAGGACTTAAATGTGATCGAAAAACAAAAAAATCATATATGAAACATACACACATCAATGTGTTTCTGAAAACCAACAAAATCATATAGCAACAAATTGAACAATCTAGAAGTCTTCACTTTCATGAGTGGAGGACGTGCCATTTCAGCAATCATTAATATCGCAATATAGCACGAGCGCATGAAATATTTATGCTCTTGGCTCTTGTTTGTGAGCTATGATAGGGGAATGTGGGGTAAAAAAATTAACAGAAAACAGAACGATTCAGCAAACTCTCAAACATTTACAGACATAGACTTGGCATATTAGCACAGTAAGAACCATAAAGCATCCTTGCTAATGTGATAGGTCTATGGATCGAGTATAGGAGGCCCATAACAAAATCCACAACAAACAACCAAAAATGCATGTGGAAGCTTTATGTGAGAAAGAGATGTGGGGCACATGGGAATCATCATGATTCATGACGGAATCGAGCTGGCTGGCAGTTAGATAGGGAATGCTTACACAGCTATGCTGCATTCTATTACAGGTGTCACGGGGTATGGACAGACCATTGACGGGTTTTTTTGTCATTTTGGGAATTAGGATCTTGTTGCTCTGGACAGGAGGCATATTCCCCCAGTTCTGGTGCCTTCTTGCTGTGGTAACCCAGGGAAATTCCTTCTGTTAGAGAGGATATTATCTTTCAATTAATAAATAAACCTTACAGTTCACATATAAGTCAATCAGTTTTAATTGTATCAGTATCCTTGCCAGTGTTATAAGTCAAAACCAGTGTAGTTTAAAATCTGAAACCTTTTTCCAAGGTCATATATCACCCATGTAACATCCTTAACTAATTAATAGCTTGTATAAAGAGGCAAAGTTCATGAAAACTGCCAACGAGCTACAATCTACTTTCAAGGACTAATCAGTTGCAACAGAAGCTATATAGCATGTGTTGAAATCACAACCAATAAAAGCATAAACTCTGCATTTTCGTTTTTATTTAAAAATGGCCACATCAACAAACATTCCATTGTTAAGTAAAGATGGCTTGAGCTAGGGCCTAGGGCAATGGCGTCTAAGTTACCACAGTCATTTTAGGAAAAGGAGTTCCACAAAAAGGAGCAGCGCTAGATGCATGAAATAGATTTTGGCCAATAAGACCTCTGTTCAATTCTATTGCAAATATCAGGAATAACAACAGAATCATTGAGCCATAAGGGATCATCACCTGAAACCGAGGACGACGAAGGCTTCCTCACTAAAATATCAGTTAGAGTACCCTCTGCTGGGGGTGACGTCAATATGGGCGGTGTCTGCAGCGAAACAATTAAGGGAATCATAAACAAATAAAATAATCAACAACAAAAAAAAAACCTCACAACAAGGATTAGTTTTCTTATACGAAGAAAAGAGTGCATACAATTTTGAGAGATTTGAGGCGCTCCAAAATGGGGTCATAGGCTTCCGATCGCTCGGTTATGGTGGTGATTTTGTCATCTGGAATCTTCGGCCACAACAAATCGAGAGAGTTCAGTGAACAAGGACACAATTAACAAGAGGAGGAATTGAAAGAGTTAAAGAAATACCTGTCCGCTCGAGAGAGTAGACTCTGAAGCGCCCATGTTTGGCAATGCGGTGTGAAACCGAACCTCAAAAATCAATCTGTAAACCGAAAGTCTCGCTCACATACGGGCGAATTTGGGAAGGAATATGCTTCTCACTGCGAATTCGTGTTGCACGAGCAGTGTATTCAATCACAACCAGCTTTGATTGGGAATGGGTTGCCCGTTGCCGTAGCCCGTAAAGGAGAGTTTGGAGGATAATTACCGGAGTAGAAAATTAAAAAGTTTTCGGAGAGTTTTTTTTTTTTTCCTATTTTTTAAATTAAATAAATTTACGGTAAATTTTTCATTTTCATTCACATACTTACAAATTTGTGATAAATTTGATATATAAATTAATTTAAAATTATAAATTATAAAAAATAAATTTGAAGAATTTAATAAAAAAAAGAAATTAAGATTTGTAAAGAGAAAGTTTAATTTTTTTTATTTTAGATGGAATTTGATGTTTTGATTAGTTAATATCAAATAAAAAAAATTGTCATTTAGGTTTTTTGACAAAATTAGTCATCGGCAAAATCGATGGATATTTTGCACCTATAACATAATTATCAAAAATAAAAAAATGTTTAAAAGCATTTAATCAATTCAATTTGTGAAAATTTTAAATAAAAAATGATAATTTAGAATTTTAGAGAAAAAATAGACAAATGAAATAAATTTAACTGACTTAAAAATTGAGAGACTAGAAATACACATAATTCAAATTAAAGAAATTAAAAGCATAATTTAAGTCAAATTAAAATTATAAGCGTATGTAACTTGTGTCTTACTCTTATTAAAATTATATGTTTTTATTATTTTACATCCATTTTTTATAAAATAAAATTCATTTTAGTTTATTCTAGTTGATATAAAATAGTAGTAGAAATGTAGTAAACAATTAAAATAAATTATTGTTGTGAGGTTAATTAGGTGTTAAAATAAAGATTTTACGAAGTTAAGAATTAAAGTGATTAACACTATAAAATAAAAAGTAAAAAAAAAACCGCATAAAAATTTGTGGATGTTTAATGACCGTCAGAAAATTAATGTCGGTTTTACATCACCAATTTTTATTTTATAATAATTTTACTTCACGGAGTTAAGACATTTGACAATAGGGATCAAAACGATATTAAAAGTGCATGTGTAAAAATTAAAACGAATAATTTATAAGTACAATGACCGAAAAGTAAAGATATACAAATATATAGACTAAATGAGTCATTAAACTTATTAATAAATTCTAAAATTCAAAAATTTCTTCTAAAACTGTGTAAACTTTAAATTCCGTTTGCCCATACTCCAAGTTAAACCATAATTTCCTCTCTACTTTAAAACTATTTTTATTTTCATAATTTTGCACAAAAACTAGAACCGTTGTCATGAGTTAATTAACACGCTTTTTTATGCATATTAAAAGCAAGTAATTTTTTATACTCTAATTCCAATATATTGTCAATATAATGGAATTACGCATGTATTTTGAGTTTAATGACTATATACTATTAGTATAAAAAGTTTTATATTGTCAACCAATTAAAAATCACTTTTATTGGTATGACTTTTAAAGTAATTATTGTACCAGTCAACAAACTTATCATACATGATGGGTTGTGATTGAATGATAGTGTAAAAGTGTTTTACACTCTCTGTATAGCCTATTTTTTCATGTATTTTTATAAATAAAAAAAAGTTGTATCCAAATATATGTAGCTAATTTTTTTATTTTTTAATAAATAATAGACTATATAGAGTTGTACATCGTATTTCCATTGTAATGAAATAAATAAGTTTTCGGGATATAAAAACAATACTTTTTTTTTTCTACATGGGAACAAAAAGACAACAAAGAGAAAAAAGGACTATTGCATGTTAAAAGTTTTCATTATAACAATAGATTGGCATTGATCAATAATTATAATATTATTAAAATCATGATCAACAATTATGAATTCTATTAATTGTTATATGTCAATTATAAATTATCATAAGATATATTTTTGTATAAAGGATGATTCTGTGATGGGTTGTGTTATCCTGTAGATAGGTCCTTACTTACTACTAGGGAGTTATAAAATTATTACCTCATAAAGCAATTTTTACGACGAACAAAATTCTTTAGAAAGTAAGCATAATCACTCTCAACTCAGAATTTTTATTTCTCTCATCAGAATGGCTCAAATGAAATCAGGAATGAATCAAGGAAAATGTTCTACTCTCTCACTGTTCATTTGGTAGGCTGGAAATGGAGGGGGAGAAGAAGGAAGAAAGTGAAAGTAGGAGAATGTTAGTTGTTTGAGAGGATGGAAATATGAGGAAATAGTTTTAAAAAATTAGTGGGACCCACCGAAAAACTTCTACTCGAATAGGCAAAGAATATTGTAGAAATAACACTCACAACCTACCAAACTGACTTAGTTATTTTACTAAATCAATTTGATAGTTCCCTCGTCCCCTCTTTTTGCACTCATTCAGTTTAGGCCCCCCTTTTTTCAACAAAATCAATTTAACTGTAGTAGTAGGCTCCTGCTTAGTTGTTTCATTATAATATAATAATAATAATAATAATAATAATAATAATAATAATAATAATAATAATAAGGGTTAAATATGTTTTTAGTCCTCAAAAAATTGACATGTTTTAGTTTTAGTCCTCAAAAAAAAAATTCCTTAAATAAAGTCTCTCAAATATTAAAATACTCTAATTAAATATTTGTGCAAAATTCTGCTTAACTTTTCTATTAAATGATGGTCATATCAACTTTCAAGTAAAGTATTTTATTATCTGAATTGCGCAGTGATAATTTTTAATAAAAAATCACGTAATTACTTTTGCTTTAAGGTTAAAAATATATGTGATTTAGGGTTAAACATATAATAATTTTATTCAAAAAGTATATTACTAATCTGACCTGAACATAACAATTGATATGGACGACCACATCAGCAAATTAATGATGACTGTGATGTTGATGTGGTCATCATTTAACTGAAAAATTAAATAGAGTTTAGTATAAGGATTTAATTGGGGTATTTTCAATATTTAGAGGAACAAAAACATATTTAACCCTAATAATAATAATATTAAAAATAGATAATAATATAAATAAATAAATAAATAAAAATAATATTAATAATAAAATAAATATTATTAATAATAATAAAAATAATATTAATAATATTAATAATAAATAATAATAATAATAATAATCTCAAAAAAGCTAACTTTACTTTATTTCTCTTCAACTAAATAACCTTAACTTTCACTATATTTTTCACCTATTTCTTTTCTCTTTTTTTCTCACCTTTCCCCTTGCTCTTCCTCTATTTTCTTCTCTCTACCAAACACACCATCAATTACATATTGTTAATTCACATGCTATATTTTGTATCTATCTGTATATTGATGTTATTGTTCTCTTATTTTTCCATTAATTGGTAGCAAAGCTTGCTAGATACAATTTATAGTTGTTAATCTATGAACCCTATGATTGTTGTTTCAATTCTCGAAATTAAATTAGGATATTCTGTTAAAATTATTTTCTAAACTCAATATATGATGAAATGAATTTCGCAACACATTTTTTTCTCTCGAATTTCATTGATACAAAAAACGTTTATATTTTATGAACGAAATTTGAAATTAGTTTAGGGCTATTGATCATTCTTGTAAGACAACCTCATATGTATTCTTACATTGTGAATGATCGATCACCGTGAAAAAATTCACAAAAGTTTTTTTTTTTTTTTTCAAATTTGTCTGTTTTTTGCGTCAAATCTTTCGTTTCAAAATTCGGGAACCATGATGAATGTCGTTTGCAATTGGTTAAGGCTTTCTCTTCAGCATATCCTTGTGATCAAAATGCCATAAAGAACATGAAATTTCATGGAGACAATTAATAGAACAAATTGGGTCAAGACATGCAAACCATTTAGCAAACCCCAACTTCTTTCGTGGTCATTTTTGCCTTGTTTGGTTTGTTTTTCACAAAATTGGTGAAGGGGCTTTTATAAAGCAATGAATTTCGAACAAAACCCATCCAAGAACTCTAATTTTTGTTCTTAAATGTGGGAGAATTTTTGAAAACTCTTTTTTAACTAGACATGTTTCTGTGTGCGATTATTGTTCTTTGTTTCTCTAAGTTTTTGAATATCATTCCTCAATTGAATGAGGGCTTCTCTTTTCCCATTAACTGCGATCAAAACACCTCGAAAATTGTCTAGTTCATCACCAAAAATGGGAGATTCAATCAGATTTCTGTCGCGACCCGATTTTAGCAATCTAGACGAGCAAGATGTCATCTTTTGTGAAGCCCCCTCGCCAGCTTGGCGCCAAACCCAATTATGTGGTCCAATTTTTTTTTAATTTTTTTCAAATATTCTTTATTTAATAATTTAAGATTTTTGGTATATTTTTGAATTTTTTGGACACCTAAATGTATTTATTCTAATTAATTTGAGTCTAATTTTGGAATTTTAAATACTGTACTCTTGAATTTTGGACTTGAAATTTTTGTGCTAATTCCTTACTCTATCAGTGACATTGTGGTATATGATACTCTCCTTAGTATTATGTCATGCTTACGGAAGTAACTTCAAGTCATTGTATAATTAAATGTTTATTATATTATGCATGATATGAAGTATCATGTTCTTTTTTACATAATCATTCTTAATTTGCGTAACTGTAATCTCACCTATCGTGGGTACAATTGTATGAATTTGTGTTAATTAAATAATTAAATATTGACCTAAATATGTTTTTAGTCTCTATCAAATGAGTAAGTTTTGATTTTAGTCATTGTAAAAATTTGAAATTACCGTTTTTTTCCCTATAAAATGAACAATTTTGGTTTTGGTCCCTATAAAATATATATATTTTTTATTTTCATCACTCTAAAATTTGAAATCACTATTTTTGATCCCTAACGTTAATTTTAAAGTAGATAAATAATATTTATTTTAGAGAAGTAGAAAAATTTAGAGGTATCACATGCTGACACGGTACCACAGATACCAATGAGTATCACTTAAGATGGTCACTTGACTTACATTAAACATATAAACAATTAACAACTGTCACATAAATAGTAGGGACTAAAAACAAAAATTTTAACTTTTTGAGGGAAGAAAATTAAAGAATTTTTTTTATAAGAGTAAAATCAAAACTCATTCATTTTACAGAGACTAAAAACATATTTAAGACTTAATTACTGTTATTAAATTTATTTATACTACATTAATAATAATTATACCCTATCGATGTATTATTATTAATGTGATTTATTATTGTACATTGTGCCTTTAGCTTTACATATGTTAATCATATCTGTATTGGAATTTTGGTGATATAAGTTATCGTGCATTGTATTGTTGTATTGTTTTTTTAAGGATACTCTTAACTCAAACCGATTTAAACCAGTAAACTCAACTTTAAACTAGTTAAAAATCCTTGAATTGGTCATCCAATTTAATGAGGTTTAAAAGAATCCTTTGAGCCAAAGTTGGAGGCACACAGTCCAAAGCATGTCATGTCACTGTTTGTATTGTCTAAAATATGTTATGTCATCGTGCAAATCTACTCTATGCTATTAGGCTATTAGCCATCAGTCCATCCCCCCATGTTACAAGCTAGCGACAAATTCAAAACTCACATGCACACTCATGTTATAAGCTAGCAGGAAACTCAATTGTCATAAATCAAAATTCAAATTTTTGTTTAAGTTAAGAAACTCAAAACTCATGCCCATACTTGTGTTGGTTACAAGCTAGTAGGAAATTCAATTGCCACAAATCAAAATTTTAAATTTTTGTTGATGTTAGAATTGGCCTAGTTGGTAACCAAACATAAAAGAAATTAAAAGATTTAATGTCACTAAATTGATTTTAATTGCTTAATGTATGTATGATAATATATATATATATATATATATATATACTATCTTTAATAAAAAAATTAAAATTTAATATATATCACTTTATACGGTTCAATAAGTGACCTACTAGTTTGACCAATAACTTATTTACCCAATATCATGACGAAGTTGATCACCGGTTTGAGTTTTATGACATTAAGATAAAGTTGCATGGACTTTTAATTAAATCAAATGAAATAAAATAAGATTTGAGAGCTCACAATACAAAAACAATAGAAATGGATGACAAACCTCGTGCTTACAAAAGATTCCTTCCTTCATTCACTTGCTTATTCTCTTTTGTTGCCCAATAATTGGAGAAGCACTACTGCTCTCCCTCTTTTGTTTTTTCTTTGTGCGGCATTAAATAGCAATTTGATTAGAATTAGAAACCCTAAAAGGAAAGAAAGGACATATAGCATGGAATTAAGTGTAATGGTGGTGAGTGGTGTTATTGGATTGAGATTCTGTGGGGCGTGCCAACTCGAAGCTAGACGATATCTCGGACCCATCTAACCTTTTTTTGTGAATTGACTACTAGAAGTGGACGCATAGGTGGTGAGGACGCACAAAGGGTAGAATGATTGCAAGTGGCAAAATGACTGGAAATGTATTTCCAGAATGTACATAATACATTTTAGAAACAAATTTTCAAACCATCAAAAATATGTTTTGAAAATTAGTTTCCAAAAAGGTGTAATTTTAAGGGGGGGAAATACCAAAAATGCAAAGGGGTACCTTTAGTAATTAGGAGGTGTATTTAGCAATCGCCAATAAATAAATTTAGACTCAAAATAATTTCGACCAAATTCAACTTGATTAAAAATTTTAGGCTTATAGTTCTTTAAATTTGGGCTAAGTTTGTTTTTAGTTTCCTAAATTAAAAAATAATTTTTTTCTTCCCCTAATTTGAAAATGTGCGCACACACACACGCATTCACAAACACACAAATACACACACATGCACATAGACACACACAACATATGCACATATGTGCGCGTGCACACATACATATATGTGTTACCTAATAAATTAAATTATTACTTTTAATATGTTAGTTTAAAAGTATGAAAATGTTCTCATTAGTTATTAAAATAATATAATGTGTTAGGGAAGTGATTATTTTATATATATTATGCAATTAAAAATTAATAATATATCATTATGGTTTTAAGAAATAAAAGGTGATTTTTTTTTTAAAACCACATGATTTCAGTAGTCGGTCTATTTCACCACTAGCCAATAGAGAATTGTAATGGGTTAGAAAATTATTAGTCTGCAATTATATTGTCTCAAACTAACTTGACCTAAAAATATAGTAACCCATCATAAGCTACTCTAAATGAATTGTTGAGTAACTCAAATTGATAATTTTAGAATATGCAAGAAATATATGTACAAATAAAAATAACTCAAGTATGATTACAAAATTTAAATCAAATGCAAATACATATTATTGTTTTTGCAACTATCTTTATGTTTGGCTTTATCAAATATTCATATCTTGTACAACAACAAAGGGGATTTTTTTTTTTTGAAAATTTTACTTGTGTCTTTCTTTTTGTGAATATAAACCCTAAAATCTAAATTAAAATGGAAATCGATAGAATTAGATTAAATTTTATAAAGTATGAATTTAACTTATTTCTTAAATTTAATATTTAACTCTACTTATTTATTTGATATATTTAGTATTTTAGCTTGTGTAATGCATCTGATAAATATTTATTTTAATATAATTAAAATTTATAATAAATAAATATTTTTGAATATATAAATCATATTATAATTAAAATTCACAATAAATATTTTTTTGAACATATAAATTATATTTTGAATTTATGATAAATAATTTATATTGTGATACAAGATTATTCTTAACTATTGATTATTTATTTTAAAAAATATTTAAATTCAATTTTAAATAAAGATAAAAAGTATAGATTGAAAGAGATGAGTGGTTAATAAAATTAAGTATCTATAATATGTAATCTATAACTATAATTAAAGGATACCTCTTTTGGTTTCACTTTTTATTAGATTATTATACCTTTTAATTACTATCTAAATTATCCACTACTTTGCCCTTTTAACTATTCCTAAACTACCTAGTGCACTCTTTGTCTTTTATTTTATTTTTTATATTTTAGAAAATAAGGTATGAAGTCTTCTTCTAATACGGATATAGATAAAATGAGAGAAGTTTGAGATAATTGAGACAGAATTTTTTGAGCTAGTTGTTAAATAAAATTAAATTTGAAATTATAATTAAGAAATATATTTTAAACAAATAAAAAATTAAAAATAAAATTAAATGCTCAATAGATATGATTAAGATAAGACATGTGACTTAATGAGACTAATAATAACTCATAAAAACATTCTAGTTTAAGATAAAGATTTATATTTATAATATATAAGTAGACTTTTCAGGGCTAATATGCGTTTTTTTTAAAAGACTAACTTATTAACAAAATTATTTAAAAGTTTATATTATATTAAAATCTTTCAAATAGATCGAAAAAACATATTTTTAAATAGGCTAATTGATCTGAAATTATAAGTAAATTAATAAATTTGAGATTTGACATAAACTACTAACAAATATGTAATATAAAAACATTTAATAGATTATTATTATTATTATTATTATTGTTATTATTATTAGTATTTATTTATTTATTTAAATAGGCCTTTTTATTACGTGTAAAACGCTTTTTGAATTGTCTTAATACTACTTTTCTTAAATAAACTATCTTTTAAAAATATTAACCTGGTTTATTCGATAAATAAACTTAACCTGATTTTAAGCTTAATGTGAACTAAATCATAAATCTTAACAAATATCATTATCTATTTCCATCCAAATTTGTGAAAACGGTGCAAGTGATATATATTTTTTTGGTACAAGTGCAAGTGATATTTTAGTTGAGAGTGTGTTCGTTTTTTTGAATTGTTAAATGAATTTTATTCGTACTTTATATTTGCCTTACAAGCTATTTTAAACCGTTTTTAACAGCTTCTTTACAATTTTTAACTATTTATAATAGAGAATACCGCATGGGAAATGGCTATACTTCTTAAAATTGGAAAAATGAGGGATATGTGTTTGATGATTTTGTTTGGGTCCTGAATGGCTACCATTTTCTCTAATTTGACCCACATTGTAATCTACTCTCCTTTATGATTAATCCTGCAAAAAAAAATTGGGTGAGAATCAAAGCATTTTAGAAGAAAATGGATGAACAAAACCCGCAAGAAAACACAACCTTCATTTTTCCGTTTAGTCCGAACTAACAAAAAAAAACCCAGCTATAGCGAACACTGTTGGTATTCCAATCCACAGCCACAGCCACAGCCACATCACCGCCCTTTCGCTGTCTCCAAACAACGCTTTAAATTCGCGCCACGTGTACGTTCTGGATATCTCTTTGCCACGCTGTCAATCCTCACGCAACTCTGTCCGCCAATAGCACGCAATAATATTTCCAGCACAGATTGCTCCCCTCGCTATTTATAAGACTAAGGTTACGTTCGAGTCATCATCAGAACCAACCGTTTCCGTGAACTCGTTGCGTTCCTACCATAACTCTAATCACCAAGTGAACATCTGATCAGAGATGTCTGCCGCCGGAGAAGATGTTGCTCCCGCCCTCGAAAAGCCGGTGGAGGAGATGAAGGCACCAGAGGTGCCGAAGCCTGCGAAGGAGAAAAAACCTAGGGCTCCGAGAGAAAAGAAGCCCAAACAAGCCAAAACCGCTTCACATCCTCCATATTTTCAGGTAATTTCGCGTTAATTATTTCTCGAATCCACAAATAGTGCGTGAGTTAATGATTTTTATTGGCGTGTTTGTCGATTAATTTTGTGTTATTGTTATGCAGATGATTAAGGAGGCTTTGACGGCGCTGAACGAGAAGGGAGGTTCGAGCCCCTACGCGATAGCGAAGTACATGGAGGAGAAGCACAAGGCGGTGCTCCCTGCGAATTTCAAGAAGATTCTAGGCCTGCAACTGAAGAACCAAGCCGCGAGGGGGAAACTCGTGAAGATCAGGGCTTCGTACAAGTTGTCCGAAACCGCGAAGAAGGAGAAAAGGAGAGCACGGCCAAAGCGACGAAGGCCAACGCAGAGGAAAGGGAGCCGCGCCCGAAGCGAAACAAAACCATAACCGCCGCGAGCAATAGAACCGAGACGGTTAAAAAGGCCACGAAGAAGGCTGGGCCGAAGAAGACGAAGAAAGTGTCCACGCCCGCGAAGCCCAAACAGCCCAAGTCCATTAAGTCTCCGGCCAAGAGGGCCCGGAAAGCCACCGTTGCTGCGGCGTGATGCTTGATGCTGATAGTTTAGGGAAAACGCTGTAACATATATGTGTAGATATGAAAGGGTGTGTGTCTGCCTTGCTGCACAAGCTTGAAGAGAGTTATGTAGCGTAGGATGGTATAGGGTTATGCAGCAGTGTTCTCTGTAATAAGGGATCAAATGGAGATGAGTTTTACTGTTTTCAATCGTCCTCTTGCTGTTGTTTGCTTTGGTTTTCACGGTGGGTTTTGCAGCGAATTTTCTGGAATCGCGGAAGACATTTGTACGTGTACGCGTACGCTTGAATTTTTTTACTGGGCCTGTTACCCACTTACGCCTTTTTCTTTTTTTGCTGGTTTGTGATTGGGCCGAAAATAGTTGCGCACTGAAGTATCAGGGATAGGTGGAATGTGATATTTCGTTATTGATTTGATGTTATATGCATCGCTTTAAATGTTTTTGTGGTTTAGAGTTTCTTCTTTTTTGGTAACAGTGGTGGCATTTGAAATGACCCAGGGAAACTTTAATGAAATATGACTCATTAAAATTAATTATTGAAAGTTAATAATTTTAATGACAGGCAATTAATAATAGAGTAAATTATATTGACTTTTTTGAGAGATTGGGCAATTTTTTTTTGTTTTTTAAATGTTGACAACCACCATCCTTGAAATATACAATGTAATAGTTTTTGAATAATCAGGAGACTTAATGTAATATATAAGAGATGATAGTATAATATTTTTTAAATAATTAAGGGAGGTTAGTGTAGGGATAAAAAAAAGAGAATATTAGGTAAAATTTGATGAAATTTTAGAGTGTCAGTGTAATTTATTCTTAATAATAAAAGGAAATATAAATAATGGGCAACAATTTAATGGAAAGAGAACAAAACAAAACTTGAAACAAAGGTTTAGGTAAGCAAACTATAAATCAAATACAAAAATAAATCAACATTTATGTATATATTGACTAAAAGAAATAATTAAATGCTGTAAAGATAAAGAAATTGAAAATTTTAAAACATAAATCATGAATGTAAGGAAAGTGAAAAGGTAATAAGGAAAAAAATACAAAGAATAAAACTTTGGATTAATTTTTCAAATAAAACGAAATAAGAAATAGGAAAATAAGTTATGCACTAATAGTGTAAAATTATTTTATATTATTATTTAATCACAAACTATCATGTATGGTAAGTTTGTTGGTGTATAGTCATTAAATTTTAACAAATATATCAAAATAAGATTAGAAATTAGAATATGGAGATAAAGGTTCGAAATTAACAAAAGAAAATAATGAAAGAAAGATAAAACAAAACAACCAAATAATATAAAAGTAAAAATAAATAAACAAATAAAAAGAAAGAATGAAATGTTTAAAGTAAATGGAATTTTATTAAATAAATGTTGGAAATGCATACATTTAATTCATGAAATCAGTAGATTTTTTTTTGATATATAAATAAGTAGATATTTTTGTTGAAAATTGATAAATCTGGTATATATATAGATTGTTTGGGTTAATATTTATCAGCCCACGTGTTCTTATATATTTTTTTGTACAAGGCCACATATATCCTGCATAAAACTGATAGAAGACAATTTGACTTGAGCTCATAGGCCTACTGTAAATAATAAAACTCTTTCTAAATATTTAATGGAGTTACATAATTTCATTATGTTGGAACAACTTTATTAATTGATAAATCTGGTATATATAGATTGTTTGGGTTAATATTTTTCAGCCTACGTGTTCATATTTATTTTTAGTCACAAATTTGGACCGCTACTTATATTCATAAAATCGAAACAGTTGAATAATAATCAGAAGGCTCAGATTGAGAGAATATTTCACATTTGATTTATTAAAATCAAAATAAGACATTCAATTTTTATCTATTTATTCTGATTTCTTGACTCACTCCACGAATCTGTGACTCAGATTTTTTTTTTTATGTATAATAATAATAAGAAGATTTGAATCTAAAACTTTATGTAAATTACTTAAATTTTTACCACTAGACCGCAACCCTAGTGGTTAGTGTGACTTAGAATTTAATTTCAATAATGAAGCTAATGATTTAATCTAGTTTTTCTATGTAAATTAGAGTATAGAACTTGAAGAGTGAGAGGGTGTTTGACTGTGTTTATATTTTTTAGTTTTTAAAAATTATTTTATAAAACAAATTTCAAAATCTGTTTTTTAGAAAATAAAAGTGAGGGGGAAATATGTGAAGTGCAACAAAAAACATGAGTGATAGAAAACTGAAAATAAAAAATCAAAACAACTCATAGATGTTTTTATTTTTTTGTTTTAAAAACTAAAAAAGACATATCAGTTTTGAAAATAATTTTCAAAAACTATTCTTATCAGTTTTTTTTCTTTTTTAAAAAACAAAAAACAAATTTTAAAAATAGGAAACAAATAAGTCCAATTTTCACTTTTTTCACTCTCTCAATTTGTTCATTATCAATATTCTCTCTCTTGTTTGAGTTAATTCACACTCACTTGAGAGTAAAAAAGTTTTCTCTTCTCCTTATCTCCATGTACTTATTTTATTTTAACTAGTATTCTAGCCCTGTATTGCATGGATCAAATTCAATATGTAAATTTTATGATTATAAGTTTTTATCATAAAAAGTAAAAAATTAATCATGTCATTTAATAAATTTGTTTATATAAAAATATTAAATATATATAAATATAACAATTGTCAACATAATAAATTAAAATAATTAAAATTCAGTAATAATCTTAGTTTTTGTAATTCTATTTAATGATAACAGTAAAGTGCGAGAAATTTAAATAGGAAAATAATAGTTTGTTATTTTGATAATAGGGCAAAGAATAATGATAAATCATTATCTCTAAGAAATCGAAAAAAAATTGTCCCCATAAAATCGGAGATGAAAGAAACAAGATAGTTTTTTTTTTTTTTGAAGAATAGGCAAGATAGTTAAAATGAGGTAAGAGATAAAAGAATTTAAACCAATATGTAAGTAGAAGAGATAAGGATAATTTATTTTCATAAAATCAGAGTTGAGATGGACCAATTAATTTAAATTAAGAAAAAGATGAAAGAATAAAAAAAGAAGATATGAAGAAATAAGATAAGAGATAAACAAATTTAAATCAGGAGATAAGAGGAAGAAAAATCTTAGGAGAGGAATTTTTGAAAACGAATAATATTTGCATAGGATGAGAGTCTAGTTCACCTTTGCTTAAGAGAAGAAAATTTAAACGAAATCGAATATAAGAAGTTAAAAAATAAAACACTCACAAACTAGATAACTATTATAATTTATATATAAAGAGGATAAAGTAGTAAATATTCCAATAATTTTCACTTTAACAAGGAACACTACTTGAGCATTCAAATTGCAATCTCATTATTTAAAAAAAAACAAAATCATTAAAAAAAAACCCATATCAAAGTGACTATGAATACAAGAATGATTTCAATAAGTGAGAAAACTTTCACTACCCTGTTTTTATACCCACTGTGTTTATAATAATTATTTAAAAAGTCATATTTAAAACAATTGTTAATTTCCTAATACTTAAAAAAACTTTTTACTAACAATATAAGAATTAAACTCATAAATAAATAAATGGTCACATTTGTGCACATTTTATTTTTGAGGAAATTACACTGGCACCTCCTGAGGTTTCATCGAATTTCACCCGATACCCTTCCTTTTTTTACCCCTACACTAACCTCCCTTAATTGTTTGAAAAATATTACACTGACACCCTTTATATATTACATTACCCCCCTGATTTTTTGAAAAATACTACACTGTGTACCTCTATAAGGGTGATTGTTGTAAACATTAAAAACGTAGGGGAGGTTTGTGCAATCTCAAAAAAACTTTGGGGGTCAGTGTAATTTACTCTTAATATTTTTAATTATTTTGTAAAATATAATTCACCCAAACATTCTTGTTGTAACACCCATTATAATAAGACAAGTGTTTATTTAAGTTAATTATTTGTTAATACAATTGTTAGAAAGCATTGGCTTGGTTTAAAACTTTTTCGTATTTATTTTTCGCTAGTGTTTAACAAAATAGAAAACATTATATAAAGAACCATGATCATGAAATAAACGTCAATATGTAATATACATGTGTCAAGTCTTACGTACAAAGTTAGATGTCAAAGTACATACATAAGAGATACATCAAAAAATACATCAAAATACATCCTAGATACCTGCCTATAACTATACAACAAAAAGACCTACGTCAGAGCAGTATAAGTTTATACTAGATTACCTCATCCTATAGGATCTACAAAAGTCACCAGCAGAGTCACCGTCATTGCGAATCCTCAGAGTTTATCGTCTCGGTGTCCTATGAGTCCACTATATCTTCGTCCTTGTCATCAAAAGAAACATGACCGTTGGGCAACTGCCTAAACTTGTCGAAGCTACTGACACTATTAATCTCGAAAGAGGAAGAGATCCATCCATAGTCCTCGCTTGAGTGGTACGAGGGTCCGAATGAAGAATCAGTTATATCGAGGGTAAGGCGGGATCATGGGTGGTGGCTCATAAAACTGGAGATAGGGCGCAAGGATTGCTATGATGCCGATGTACGGAATGTCCTCCATTTGAGGAAACGGAGTGTCAACCATGTCCATGTCTATTACGATGGTGAAGAGCTATTGGGTGCAGTAGTAGAAAAGTCATAGGTAGAGTGAGCTACTACATATAGAGGGAAAAAGACATTTGGAATGGGGGACATGAATGTGAAAGTCATGCGTCCCTGATAAGTGGAATACTTGGTAGTTGGGTCGTAGCTTAGAAACAATTCAAATGATAAGTATAGTAAAGAAAATGTCAACAATTAAAGTTTGCATTCATTCTTATACATACATACTTTTAAATGTAGTTTCTCAATTTAATTTCTTTGATTTATCCTTTTCCTTTTCTAATTTTTCAAAGTATACTATTTTAAAGGTAAAGCTCCCAATCTATAAATATAACAAAGATTTAGTAATTAAAGTTTGAGAGAAATTCTTTTCTGATGTGGAAGGTTAAGCTATGGTGCAACCATAGAGCATACTTAGAGGTTCTCCTTAGTTATTTCCTTTTACTACAATTTGATATTTTTATTTTAGAAATCAAGAATTTTCTTTTTCCCATTTTTGCTAAAAGAAAAAGGTGTCATTTAAGTGCATGCATTTTATTTTGTTGACAAAAACATTTACTTAGTATAATTTATTTGAATAAAAATGATTCTTTTTCCTACACTAACCATAAGTTGTCTAGAAATAATAGTTACATGAGAGATTCTTCATAAACCTTTTTACCAATCTTAGACTAGTAATAATTAGATGTAAGGCAATTAAAACTTATCCAATTTTTTTTTTTTAAGAACTTTTCCTAGTTGGGCTGAAAGCCCATTTAATTCAAATAACCCAAAACATTGTTTCTTTAATTAGTTCATAAAAATTTGCCCTTTTAAAATTTTTCTTGCAAGTTTCCTACTAATCCTAAGGTCCATTTTTACCAAGTTAAGCTAAATTGATTATTTGCCTAAGAAGCTTAATTTATTAAAAGAAAATTCATTTGTTCCTAAATCATTCTAAAAGGTCGTGAGCCCATTTATGTAACACAAAGCAAAATTTTTATTTTCTCACTCAAATTTTTTGGATAATTCAACAAAATTTTATATTTTAATCTCATCTAAGTTCTTTACTAGAACTCTAAGGGCCACATATGACCTACTAATCTAAGCCTTTATTTTTATTTCTACTTAAATTTGATTGTATTCATAAAACATAATATTCTTGTCTACTTTGTTTATCAATGGGCCGAATGCCCTCTCAAAGAAAAAGCCTATGTTTGCTTGTTTTTCTTCCTAAATTCATTTGTATGCAAGAATTAGATGCAATTACTAGGTGGTCTAATTTTTTTTTGCTTTAAACCCAAATTGAAAAAAGGTAGCTGAGAGCCCTAAAAATCTTTCATTCTATGTTTTAAGTTCATTCCTTGACCAACTTTATTTATTTTAGTTGTTTAGTCATCATTTAGTTAGGCATAAAAAAATTTATTCCTAGACTTATTTTTTAACAAAGGGTTGAGAGCCCATTAGGTGGAATAAGTTCCAAAAAATTTTAGTTACATGTGAATTAAAACCATAAATTGAATTTGGAATAAGCAACTTATATAAAAGTAAATTCACACAATAATTTAGCATAATATGATAAAAATTTTCAAAGCCTAATAAAATATAAATGACAATAGAATGTAAAATTGGGAATCAACATAACAACAACTCAAAGACAACATAAAGATCAGATGGCAAGAAATAATTAGGAAATAAAGTAAATGGCAAGAGTAAATTGACAGAAATTAAATGGAACAAGAATTAAAATAAATAGCAACATTAATGGAAATAAATAACAAGAAAAATAAAATAATTGAACAACAAAATAAATGGCATTCAAGTAAAGCAAGAAGCAAAAATGGAACAATAACTAAATAAATACTTATATATATATATATATATATATATATATATATATATATATATATATATATATATATATATATATATAGTAATAATAGTAAGACTGGTCATAATAATATGGGTTTAAGGGGTAACCTAACACACATTAAGAAAACAAGTTAGAAGCTTAAACTTCACTTCCCCTTTACTTGTAAATGTGGCTTGTTGGTGGTGTTAGGAAGAGGAGAGGAAGTATGAAGGTTTAAGACTTAAACTAAGTGTTGATGGTGATTTAATGGTGAAGAGAAAAAAAAAACTTCAAGGCTTGAAGGGGAGGGAGAGTGTTCGGCCAGTTGAACCAAAGGAGGGAGTAGATTTTTGTCAAGGGGAAAATGAAGAATAGTGGAGTGGTTAATGGGGGGGGGGGGGGGGGGGTAGGTATTTATAGGTAAAAATAGGTGATTTTAGAATTAAATTTTTGTATTCAAAATCATTAAAATAATACTTTTGAGTGTCCTTTCCCCATAGTGGCCAAATAGCTGGCACCAATCTAGAAGCAAGGGGTTAGAAAAATTCAATTTTTATTTTATATAATTAGTAAATAATAAAATTAATTAAATATTATTTTATTGTAATAAAATTAGATTGGGTTTTTGGGTTAGCTTTGGGAAAATATGGCCACACCATATCCTCACATATGTTTTTGTGAGTCTCAAAATTTTTTCAAAGTTTTCTCATTTATATATTATTTTTAATAATTATTTTACTAAAAAGGTCATTTATTAAGCTAATAAATCAAGTTTTTGTTAAATAAATGTGATTTTCGAGATTTTCACTATTTTCCTCTCAAAATAAATTTTCTATAATTGAAATATACTTAGTATAAAATTTTCAAAATATTTTGAGCTCAAAAAGTCTTTGGTTGACTCCTATAGTCAATTAGGAGGTATTTTGGACAATTCACAAAAATTGTCTCAATAAATTTCTAATTTTGTTTAAATTATTATTAATTATTGTAAGTATGTTTATAATTTAAAAATAAATTTTAGACATTTTAAACTATTTTTATCTATTTTCTCAATTATTTGGCCTTATAGGGCAAAATGGTCATTTTATCCTTTTTAGGACTCTAGTCCAAAAAAATGATTAAAAATCTAAACTAAGTAGTACTCACTAATATGAACGTAATCATGTTGATCAGGTTTTTGATATTTTCATTCGGTTCTCCAAAAATAAATACGAAATAGTTAGAAATATAATTCAATAAGTAAAAGTAGGGGGTGTTACACTTGTTATGCTATATTAATTAATTACAGAGATGTAAGTTGATACCAAAAACAAAAAAGATAGAAGCCTCATTTTTTCATCGTAATCAATGATATTATTCCATCCTATATAATACTACGATTTATAGCAAAACCAAGTGTTTTGATGTGGTTAAGTGTTTCCTTTGCTTAGAAAGCAATAGTAGAGTAATACAAATTTTATTTATCCATGACTTATGTGTCCAATTAATCCAAAAGGGAATCAAATTGAAGTATAAATTTTAGCAAATGATTTCTTAACATAAGAAATAAACTAACATATATATATATATATATATATGTATGTATGTATAATTATTATATGCCAATATCTCCTCAAGTGTTATAACAAAATAGTTAAGATTACTAAGAATAGAGATGATTTATTTCACAAGATCAACAAATATGCAGAGGATTGAGAGGAAGATTTTGCAATAAACAGTTTAATTTCTTTTTGGGTATTTGATTTACTTGAATCTAGAGTAAAATGTAGCTCGTCAACCATCTTAAAAGAATAAAAAAAGTCATGCAGCACAACAGCCAAATTCTTAAAAATATCAAAATTACATGATCATAAAATTTCAAAGAAAACCAAAAATAGAGAGGACAAAGTATTGTATCGATCACTCACAGCTTGTCACAAAACAAATTAGGGCTTAGTGATACCTTAATTTTATAAGCAATAGTTGAATATAATAAAAAAATTAAAGAAATAAAGAAAATTAAAACTCATACCAAAGTGACAACAAAAGCAAGAAAAATAATTCTAGGAAGTGGAAGATGTGAGGAAAGTCTTTTAGTACCTTGTTTTTATAGCCAATCATGTTCCTAAAATTACTATCTATCTTTTAAAATTTGATAAGTTTGAGAGATAAAGATTGAAGAAGATGAAAATTAAGCGTTTGTTTTAATCTTGAGAGGACAGTTGATAAATAAGAAGAATAGGAATAAATGTACATGTTAGAAATAAATCTTTTAAGGCATGCTTTAATATTTTATTTAAGAGATCTTTAGGCGAAAGTGTTATAATCATAAAAGCATGCATATATCAAGAACAACTCGTTCTTGTCCCATAAGATCTACAACATGTTGGATTACTAAGGATAAAATTAATCGTGAACACGAACGAAGAGAGCCGGTGGCTTTATGGTTTTTCCTCAACCGA
This sequence comes from Spatholobus suberectus, assembly GCA_004329165.1. Lineage (NCBI taxonomy): Eukaryota > Viridiplantae > Streptophyta > Magnoliopsida > Fabales > Fabaceae > Spatholobus > Spatholobus suberectus. Next base: position 81,358,727 of record CM014730.1, on the reverse strand, counting down.
ATCTCTTGAGTTCTTGATGGGACCTTAACCTCTCTTCAGATAGGGGAGAAGGGAGTATGAGTTTTTTGTGATTTGGTATATTGGGAACCATAGCCTTCTTATAGTGTGTTAACCTAATAGGGTTCCATTATCCCCTAATGGGCCAATGCTGGCATCTGCTCATTTAAGCTCATATTATCTTATTTAGAAGTCTAATGGGCTCACTTAATTTGACCACATAAAATAAGGCCCACTAATGATAAATAGCTAATATAATTATCTTATAATATTAGCCCATATTAATTATTGGAATACAAAATTCCAACAGTACAGGGATAGGTGACAAATTACAAAGATGATTTTATAAGCAATGATTTAAAATAAGAAAATAGAGTAATAGATGAAAGAAGATAAGCCAAGAATGTGAAAAAAGATTAGAGAATATGATATGAGATTTTTAATTGTTGATTTTGTTGAGAGAGGGAGAGGGAGTGGTTAGGAGAAGAAAGGAAAAATAAAATAGAAGCATTGCACTGTGGGAGAGTGAATTACACCACTTTACCATAGAAGAGTATTCAAACGAAAATAAATGTGAGAGGGAGTGGAGAGAGTGAGTTCTTCTAGTGATAAATAGAGGTTCGCATTTAATATATAAGGTAGATGATTTAAAATAAGAAAATAGAATAATAGATGAAAGAAGATAAGCCAAGAATGTAAAAAAGATCAGAGAATATGATATGAGATTTTCTATTGCTAATTTTGTTGAGCGAGGTAGAGGGAGCAGATAGGAGGAGAAAGGAAAAATAAAAATAGAGGCATTGCACTGTGGAGAGTGAATTACACCACTTCATCACAGAAGAGTATTCAGAACGAAAATAAATGTGAGAAAGAGTAGGCAGAGTGAGCTCTTCTAAGTAATAGATAGATGTTCTCATTTAATATATAGGGTGAATTTAATGTTATCCATATCATTTTTGTTTATTTAAAATTAATTAAAGTAATAATTTTTTTTTCAACAATACAAAAATTTAAATTTCTTCTTATATAATACTATTCACATTAATTTTTTATATTAAATTATAAAAAACAAAAAATAATAAACTAAAAGAAACTCCTTGTCTTCTAAAGTTTTTATTTAAATTTTTAAGTACATTATCTTCTATACTTGATCTTTTTGTAGTTTTCTAAAAATATTAATAAAATATTAAAGTTACCTATACAATGTATAAAATACTATTTATCCTAAATTAGTCCTATCTAATGTTATTTATATTATTTTGAGTTTAACTTTTATGCATTCTCAGTATAATTTTTTTTACATTGTTAATTAATTACAAATTATTATTGATATGATTTTTAAGATAATTATTATAAAATGTAATAAACTTACCATACATGTCAGTTTTTAATTGAATGATAGTGTAAAAATCATTTACACTGTCAGTCACTTTTTACTATATTATTTATTTATTTATTTAAAATACATTAAAGCAATAAAAAGAATTTTTAACATTAAAAATTTGAATTTCTTCTTATCTAATACTATTCAAATGATTTTTTTATTTTATTTTGAATTATAACTAGTATTTTAGCTTGTATATCAAATAAATATTTATTTTTATATAATTAAAATTCATAATAAATAAATAATTTTTGAACATATAAAATATATTATAATTATAATTTATATTAAATATCTTTGATTATATAAACTATATTTTAAATTTCATTCAATTAATAATTTAAATTATAATATAAGATTATTTTTAAATTCTTGACAATTTATGTTAAAAAAAACTATTGAAACTCATTTTACATATATAAATAAAATAGGGTAAATTGAAAAGTATACATGTAAAGATAAAAGAGTAGTTTGAGATAATTTCTTTTTTTGCTAGTTCCAGGGTAATGCCAGTGTGTGAAATGTACATATACAGAAGAGAAAAAAATATTAAAAATATCTAATTGAAATAATAAGAAAAGTAAAAATCTCATTCTCTAAATTATATAATCTAATTTATAATATAACATACACCATCTTTTATACTTTTTTTATTTTAGTTTTTTAAATATTAATAAAATAGACAAGTTACCCATTACAAGTCTTCTCTAGCTTCAATTGGTTGGTTTCCACCTTACCAAAGGCATTAAGCATAGAAAAACGAAATTGAAGCATAAAACATGAAATTAAAGCTTAATCAAACAAACTAGAAATTCACAAAAATGATTAAATTGTTATAGAAACTAAGTGAACTAAAACAACAACTTAGCATAAAAGAAGACAAAGAAGAAGCCATGGAAGCTCTCCATTGAAGCTTTGAAATGAATCTCCATGGAAAAATCTCCCAGAATCTCAAATTCTAACTCTCTTTCTCACTAAGATTACAAAAGACTCAAATGATTTGGTGAAAGCTTTGCAACAAGGTGTAAAAGCTCAAAGGAATCAGAGAAATTCCCTATAAATATGATAGTTCACAAAAGTCTCCTAAAAATGGTTCAAAATGCCCATTTATAAGTTGTAGGAGACGAGTCACTTGCCTAGCATTATTTGAACATTGTTGGGTGCTACCTTCAAATTTTCCACCTTAAGGTAATTGAAAACGATTATGGTAGTTACAAACAATTGTTTTTAGTTAACACTTATCACTGGGTGTCTCATTGGGCTGTGATGAGTTTGTCCGCTAAGTAGTGGAAGCAAAATCCTTATTTCTTGCAATTTTTCACTTTGTAGGCATTTAAATAAAATATAATTCTTATCTAAAATGCTAATATTTACAAAACTACGTTAATTTTTATTATTTATATGAGATTTCATTTTATTTTTTATATTTAATTTTCTAAATTAGTTCAATGAATCTTCATGAGTCGAAGATTCATCAATCACTTAAAAAAGTCATGTGACTCATGACTTGTGTATTTTAATCTTGACCATCTTTTATAAGTTCTAATGATTAATATTTATCCTCTCCATTCTCATATAAAATAAATCTTATATATATATATATATATATATATATATATATATATATATATTGTGATATGTATGAAAAGTTATTCTTGACCATCATTAGTTTCAGGTAAAATGATATAAATTCGGTCCACTAGAAGCCTAAATATTGACAAGGCCTAGGTTACAACCTTATATTAAGTGTAATCTAAGGCCCAATATGCCTTTTCCCTTTCAATACTCCACACACCTAACAAATGGTCACATAATACATGTTAAGAGGTTCTGAAATACGCATCAGTTAAAGGCAGCCACATTTCTTGAGTTTATTTCATGAGCGTGCTCGGGTATCAAAATGGTGATCCATCTACACTTGAGCACTATAAATAGACCATTGTAGAAGTCCTAGGAACACACACTTTCTTGATATTGTTACTCTATATAATGGTATTAGCGCTAGTATGTCTTTAGATGCACCCTTACCTTCATCATTATTTTGGACGAGCACCTTATTTACCATCATCCTTAACTCAAAGATCCAGTGGGTCTTGAAGATCCTTAATGGCTTGACTAGATCAATCATAAAATCATATATGAATGGTACAAATTGTTTTAATTGGTTATTATCTTAATCTTGCATTTCAATTTCATGGTTGAAATTCCTTCTTCTCACACTCTTATATCTAGGGGTCAAGTTTAGACGTTGTTCGGGTCGAACCTAACCCCTCTCATTTAAACTCGCGAACCCGTTGTCTCAACTCATTAACATGATATTTTCTTTTGTAATTATTATTTTTATATTTTTGTATTTCTTTATTTATTATTTACATTTTTTCTAAAAATGTAAACAATATATAAGTTTTTTCACTTGATTGACTCGACTTGACCCATCATTGATAAGGTTGGTTCGGTTTGGTTTTGACAGAAAAATACACACCCGACCTAACCCAAACCAAAATATTTTGTTCAAGCTGAGTGACAAGTTTAGCCAAACTCAACCCAACTCGACCCATGTTCTCTCTTCTCATATCTTACCTAATATACTTCACACACACACATGGAAGATGATTTACATAACAATTATAAATATTGTACATTTTTATAATATATTATTCATAAGTTAATTTTGACAATCTGTTTTAATTGTATGGTCAAAAGTAACTCTTCACACCTCTTGATATGTTTCTTACCGATCCTATATATATTAGATTCAATTTTCTAAATCATAACAAAGCATAATAAGGTGTATGTGCAAAGTTGATGTTAAGGGTTGCCTTCCCTTTTAGACGACATATATAAGAACAAATATATTGCGACGAATTTAGAGTGAACTGATTAGGGGGAGGGTATCCATCGGGAGCTAATTGGACCATCTGGTCCTTCCATAGCTGATCATAAAAAGTAGAAGTGATGAATTTGTTTGGTATAAAATAAATGAAAGGAAAATAATTCTTTTATACGTGCCTCTAATTAGAGCAATTAATTACTACCTCAAGGTTGTGTAGGGTATAGGTAAGGTACGCATATACAACTTTTTTTTCTCTATGTCATAGCAAATAAAGACAAATATAAGACTCCCAAATATTGGAATAAGCTAATTAAGGGGTGAATTGGACCATTTGGTCCACCGACTAGGCTGTAGCAGGCTAGCAGCTACCGTCAAAATCTTATGCATAAAGATGATTTTCTTCGGAATCAGAGACAATTGAAGGCCAAAAAAAATCAGGAATCACTTGCACACAACACAAGTATAGAATATACGAAGGTATACATACGCCTTCATAAATTTTGACAATATTACTACAACTCTCACATCGGTTATGTTTAAATGTCATTGAAGATTTTAACTTCGGCAAAAGAAAACACACATACACACACAGGTACAAACACAGATATATTCTTTCATAGGGATTCAACCAAAGTTTTAACTCATACCAGAAGAGAGTCTACGAGAAAATTGATAATAAAGAAAACAAACTTTTCAAGCTAGAAAGGTAAAAAGAAAAAAAGAAATTGCATGGGACTGCGAGGTTTGTGCACCGTAAGACAAAGCATGCTCAACAGGAGCAATGGCGCGCAACGCATGCTAGACAACATACGGACCCACCAAAACTCTCCATGCTGACCAACGACCACGATGAATCTAATTCATGCAATACTTTATAGTTTCAAATGTGTGATTGGTGCTACTTTTCATCTTCAGTTCTTGACTTCAATTTTAACTTTTTGTCCCACAATCATTCATTTAGTTCCTTTAGGCATGTCTGGTTATCAAATATTATTCTGAGAACTTAGGGTGGATATATAGTCCATTTTCTCTTTTTGATCTTACCTCTACTTATGAGAAGTTGATCATAATACCTAAAAGCTAATTAAACTACACAGTGCTTAAATTTGAATTTATTAACGTTTCCAATAGTTCTTTAAAACTTCTGCTGAACATAACGTGTCAAAAATATATTTTTTGTTTTGCAAAACCTTCATTTATTTATTGACTGAAGTTACATGCTCTCAATGGTCTCTAGATAACAATTACGATTTACGCGTACATTTTCTCCTTTTTCTTGTTATGTTTTTGTTTATTAATTGACTAAAGTTCTTAGTTTTTCCTTTAGAAGGAATGTGCTTAATCATGAGGAATGACTGTTGGCCAACAACGTGTGGTTTTTAGTGCTTCTCTTAGAAGAAATTAATAAATGATGATCGTCACTATAACCCCCAACCTATTGACTTGATGAAGGAGCAAGCCATTAAAGCTTTTGGCCAAATGTTACTAGTATTGATTAACTCGACCGGCGCTTAAATTGACGTCGCTAGGAACTCAAGCATCTTCAGCTATATGCCTATATATGCATGGTAATGTTTCTGGCTTTGTTGATAAATAGTTGCTGTAATATGAGAAGGTTTCTTGTCACCACTTGTGTAGGGCATGTGTCGTTTATAATAACCCAAATAAATAAGGATCGAGATATGAAATAGGAATTTAATTTATACAACATGAATGGTCGCATAATCCAATATAAATAGGCACAAACATTTGGATTCTTATACAGTTTAAAAAAGGACATTGCTAGTGAGTATCTTAAACGCATTTGTTAAGAAATAATAAATTAATACATCTTAATAAATATTTTTAATTACTTAAAATATAATTATTAAATAATTTTTGTGTTCTCCTGATACAATAAATGCTTTGTTTTAATAAAAAGATTGTTTTTACTTTTTACTTTCTTAATTACGTACATTTTCCCTTAAAATAATTGAATTCACCTTGATTTATGAAATTGGTCTTTTAACAACAATTTTCTACATAAGTAGTAATTATATATGGTCGATGTACACATAATAATTAAATCCCGCATATAAAAATTGGACATTATATAAAAAATCAAAATATTATAAACTTAATGCTGTGCAAATATTAAAGTCCAACATAGCTAATATAAGTACGAACTGAAGAATTTTGTATCAATATGGAATTAATGATATGATTAGCACATAACCACCCCTCTTAAATATGTGGTCAAAAGTTTAATTTTCAGATCCATATGTATGAAATAATATTTATTGTAAGAGGTCAATTCTTTAAATAAATATCCTAAATTCACTCAAAAAAACTGAAGAACTTTGCATGAAAAGAAAGTGGCGAGCTATTTAATTATTGAAGTAAAACGATCATTCATGATCAACTTATGCACTTGCGGACGAAAAGTTTTTGTGTGAATTTTATGTATTCAAATTACATTCATTAAACAAATGAACTAGTAACACATCATTATTTCATTGGAAGAGCTTTAGCGTTCTGATATGACTAAGTGATGTTTGAGCATTGATTACGCATAAGAGCTATGAAGTTGTCACTTATGTTATATGTCAAAAAAAGTAAAGAGGATTTAATCTTAATATTTCAATATCTATCTATCTATCTATGTATTTATGTGTGTGTGTTTGAATTTCAGTTTCAACTACCTAACCCAATCCAACAATCATGTTACTTCTGTTTGTATATTGAAAAGTTTAAAACTTCCTTTCAACACTATTTTAATAGATTTTCAAATACGCCCTATATCTATCTATCTATATCTATACTTTGAAAATAATTTTCATAGCAGGCTGTAATATGTAGCAGCCACCATATTTTATGTGACACGTATTTTGTCCTTTCTACGTGTTAACTGTGAACCACAAATCCTCCCAAGCACTTAAAGTTATTAAGTAAAGATTAATGACTGCTTTTACATCTTTAATAATGGCATACATCCAATTACAAAAGGCATATTAATTTTCTTTTCATTTTCACCAATAAAACGGAAGTCAAGTACAAGTTAGCCAACTGACAGGTATATGACAAATAAACAGCTATATATCTATATTGTGCATGCACGTGACACAAAGATTAATTAATGTTGAACAATTATACAACATGCTTAAACAAAAGAACAGATTAGGAAGGTTTCTTTTAACAAGAGAAATTAAAGAATACAGGCATTTAAAATAACAGGAGGATTGTGAAGGATCACAACATATGCTGTCACACCTGCCATCTCTTAGGCATGAGAGCCAGAGCCTAGCTAGAGGACCCGTTTTATGGCAAAGCTATTACTGTACCTGCTTAACGTGATAACTTAAAATATATAAAACTATCTATCTTCTAGAGCCACTTGGACGCATGCATCTCAATTTGCGCACACAGCTGCACTCACGCAGAAGGGCAGAGAGAGATTAACTCTTCTGATCCACACATATTTTTTTTACAAAAATATAGTATGTCCCAGCATCCATAGAACATTTAACATATGGTACTACAAATAATTAAAAATCGTTCCCATGCACTTCTTTCTTCATTTTTCAAATACGCATATCCCAATATCACAGTCTGAGCTAGTAGTTAGAAACGGGCTTAACTTGTTCCCTTCATCCCTACTACTCTGCAGTAGCAGCAGTGCCATGTCGTGGTTATCATGGGGTTCAAAGCTTGAGAGTCCATTAGTGTCATGCCTGTCTTCTTGACTCAGTTGAGAGGCTACAAACTTGTCAAGAGCTCTCCAATCAGTGACTTTCTTTGTGTTGTTGTTGGATAACCTGTTTTGAATGTCTTCATCTTCGTTATTGTCTGATACTAGGGACACTGTGCTTGGCCTCTTTACTAATGGCAAAGACGGGCTTTCTAGCTGAGGAAGTTGTACAAATGGGTCTTGATGCATGCAACTCAAGTTATCTGCTTCTATCTCTTGCTTACACATGAAGTTTTGAGCTAAAAAGCTCTGAGACTGCCTTGAAATGAGATCAATTGGATCCACCACGGTGCTTACCCCACTTGCTTCGTCATAGAAGTAGCTTGATTCCCATCCTTCAATAGTTTTCGTTTGCCCAGTGGTTTTTTTCTTGAAGGCTCTGCATACAACCCATCCTTCCTCCTGCATGAACACAATTTAAGTTCCAAAGTTGAGATGAAGCTTTTCAGACTTCTATTTTCTTTCTGTTTGAGTTGACCAGACTTGCAAAATGTTCGAGGGAAAAAAGTAAAAAAGTTTATTGGTGTTTCTCCTTTTAAGTTTGGTTTCGCTTTAGCTTTTGAAAAATTTTCCATCTGTTTGGTGAGAGGGAGTATATGTAGTCAAATAATTAATTACGTTTTGACAATCAAAATGGCAAGAAAAGTGTGCAGTAGAAAAGGAAGGGAAAGAAACAAGTTTAATTACTCGCTGTTGAAAGCAGTGACTTTTGACTTCTTGTTGGTGAAAGTTATGTTGCGAGAAAGAAGGTACGTGCCTTGGTGAATATTCAGAAGTTAGTGGTGTACTAAAAAAGCGAAAGAAAGTGAGTTCAATGAAACCAATCAACTGCATGATGTGAATCCGGGGTCTTCTATCTTATCCCAACTAAAAATAAGATTAAATAATTTTATTTAAAATAATTGGTACAATTAATACCTATAACTAATCATCTTAAAATATATTAAAAAATTACACTAATTATTTTAAATGAAGTTGTTTAACTTCATTTTCATTTAGAATAAGTTAAACAAGTCCTGTAAATTAACTTGTCTAACTAACAACGAAGTCTTTTCATATTAATTCACATGAAGCATTCTGCCTAGATAGTAATCACTACTGCACATATGAAAAATTAAAGATAGCATAGCCACAAAGGGGAAAGAGAAAGAGAATAAACTACTACCATGACTCTATTAGGGTAATTCTTTCATGAACACTTATAGAAAAAAATAAAAAATAAAATAAATAAAACTTTTATAAATAAATTAAAATCAACTTATATACTTTAACTTATAGAAAAGTTAGATAAAAAAACTTTTATAAAAGTTTAACTATATAAGTTGATTTTAATTTATGAAAAAATTTAATTTGTTTAATTTTTATTTTCTTTTCTATAAATGTTTATAGAAAATTTATAGAAATAAAGCCGGAGGGAAGGAAATTATTTTAAAGTTGAAAAATCCTTTGACGTCATTAAGAAAGCTACAGAAAATATAAATAATGCTAGATCTCCAGCTTATATGTACTGTAGCTTTTTGTGTATGTGTGTGAAAGAGGAAAAGGTTAAGGAATGTGCCATAATTAATGGGCGGCCATCTAAAGCAAAGTTTGAACGTAACACTTCAAACTCAACCACTCAAATTAAGTTAGCAACAATAGTCAAAGCGCGTAAAAGAATAAAAGGCACATATGCACTACAGATTAATATGTAGTAATATATGCTTGCCTGTGGAGGTCCATTCTCATCGGATTCAAGCCTATACTCGTGCATGATCCAATCAGTTTTCTGTCCTTTAGGGGCTCTTCCTTTGTAGAAAACAAGGGTCTTCCTCATCCCAATTAGTTTTGCCTTGTCATACACGGCTTTGTCTCTTCCTGTTGCCTTCCAAAACCCCGCCATGGTAGCTCTATTAGTTCTTGTCCCTGTTGGATACTTTTTATCTTTGTGGCTGAAGAAATACCACTCACTCTGCTCTTCATACCCGATCCTGCATCTCTCTGACATATCATTCACACATCAGAAAAAATGAAAAAAAAAAAAAACTAACATAGATCTATCTTGCTAATATTTTATCAAAGGAGAATTAATATGTCAGATCAAATATCAAGCATATTCAAAACCCTAATAGTCGATTTAAAATGAATTATAACGAGGAAAACATTATGAATAGCATGCAGTAGTGTAACATAGGTACGTAGTGCTCTATATATGTTTGTATGTAACTATGTATATATACCTTGGAGATCCCATGGTTCAATACGATATAGATCGATCTCTCTGATAACATCAAGGTCAATCTTCTGAGAAGCCACTTTCTTCCTCAGATAATACCCAACAAGTTCTTCATCTGTTGGGTGGAACCGAAACCCCGGTGGGACACATGACTCCATCGACTCCATCATAGCAATTACTGGTACTGCATCAAATTCACCACCACTATTAATACCCACCACACTTGACTTTCTTCATCATGTTTAAATTATAACCAACCAATATGTGATGTGAGTGTTAATATATATATATATATACATGAGAGAGAAGCGAAGTCGAGTGATAATAGTAATAGTAAGAGGAAGAGTAATACTATAGTGAAGTGATAAAAAAAAATTGAAAAGGCAGGTCCCAATAAAATGAAATATTTAAAAAAATATAATATAAGGCCTTTTAGTGAAAAGGTGACAAGCGTTATCAGAGATAATCATCAGCTCATTTGGTGGTGAGCAACATTCACCTAATTCAACCGGAAAGGAAATAAATATAAGCGCGTGTTATAAACAAAACCCCATGATTTCAGAAACAATGATTTTCTTCCCTGGGCTGGGTTAAAAAGATAAGAAGTTGGAGGAGAGAGAGAGAGAGAACCAAGTTAATCATGAGAGTTTGGTTTTGATAGAAAAAACACAAGGAGTTGGAACTTAGCATAGCCCAGTGTTTGGGCAAGGGTAAGAAACGGACAGCTTGAGGCTCGTGCTAATGATGTTGTCTTGTGTTAGTGAATGGTGAGAATGATTCTTCACAGAACGGGGTTCCCCATTCCGCATTACTATTAATAATTATGTATATTCTCAAATAATTAGACACATAAGTTAAGCTCAACAAAAACTTATGTGACATGGATAAAACAAACAAAAACAACTTTTTAGGAAACAATATTATTAATATTTTTGAACCAGTGGTACAGAACGGAATGTTTATGCTCACATCTGACTTAAGAAAAATATTAATGCGAGGCCCATGTGATTAGTATGAGCTAGCTAGGAACTGAAGTGGCTAACTAAATGAACACACGTATTAATTGAGACGGAAAGAATTAATTATATAAGAACTTAATTATTAATTATGAGCCTGAAACGAATGAATAAAGAAAGGGAATGACACATGGGAAGGGTATGGATGGGAGTGACGTTATCACAAATTGGGCACGCGTTTCTCGAAAGAGAAAAGGGCTGGGAGGCAAAAAGAGAGGCACCGTTGTATTGGATCAAGGCCTGAGAGCGATGATAAAAAGCAAAGGTTGAGAAAAAGAGGGAGAGGAAATAGAAAGCACAGTGCTAGTGTTGAGGCATTAGCATGAGTCTTGGTTCGTCTCATTGCGGAAACTGGAGCTCTGACTTTGTTGTCCCTTTGTCGAGAATTTCCATGGCACGTCTGACCTCTTCCCTTGACGGACTTTGAGGAAATGCTGACCCCCAAACCACTACTTTTATGGCTTACCCTATAGTCTATACACAACATCTGCAGGTTCAGCTTTCTTTCTCATAACTTTGGTTTCAATATTACAAACACTGATAATTGATTAGGTTAATTAAATCTAAAGTAAAAAACATATAGATGGAATGAAGAAGGTTTAATTTCCCGAATGTATACATTCAAGAAATTGCTTTTGGAGCTGCAGTTCTATGGGATCAAGTATAAGGGCAAACAGAAGATGAAATTAATAAAATGCTACATTTATTGTAGTTTACTAAGACTCCATGTAGTTGTTGCCAAACTTTGCTGATTTAACACTGCCCGGGAGCGTGGAGGAGGTTGCTAGAAGGTAGATTGGAAAAGAGTGATGATTAATATATATATAATAAAATACTAGAAAAATTAAAGAAAAAAAAATTAAGTAGAAGAAAAGCTTTTGGTGGACTTTAAAATTTTGAAGAAATAACCCTTCCATTCCGTGAATTGTGGAAAGAAAAAACATGCATGTTGGAGATGCAGGAGAAGAACATATATGGGGCTAGTATAATTAAGCGCTGTACGCTTACCTGATGAGTTAGCGGTTAAAGACAAGTGCAATTAATGAAGAGAAGACAAGATGAAGGGGGTAGAGTTTGAAGAAGAAGAACGAAGAAGCTAAGGTAGCTTGGTAGAAGAAAACAACATGATGAGGGAGAGATAGATAAGAAAAATTCCGTTTGGAGTGAGGGATTTGTAAAGAATATAAAAGAAGAGAGGAAGGACCGCAGAATTGCGCATGGGTTGATGGTTGTCCCCCCAGTAGGTGACGTCATTGCCTAACCATCCTACACCATTACCTTTTCCTTTTCTTTTTGTTTCTTTTCGTTTTCCTTTCTTTAGCTTCCGTCTCAAACATTTTTGTATAAGCACAGTGCCTGTTGGGGACAGATAATTAATAACGCACTTTAATTAAAATTCAATTTTTCTTACTTCCTCACTTCCAAAACTACTATTAGGGTTAGTTTGATTTGCTAAAAAATAAAATATGAGACAGTGTAATTGTTTTGTGTTTGATTTAAAAAACATAATCGAACAACACAAAGAAAAAGAAGATGAATAGGACAAAAGCTCGTATTTGTGTTAATAAATCATGGACAACTTTTTGTTTCAAGTACAAATTATTTAAAAGATAAAAATATTTATTTTATTCGTCATTTAATAATTATAATATTTTTTTCTCTCTTATCTCTCATCTATTGTCATTATCGTTGCTACAACCATCTTTGTTGTTGTTGCTACCACCATTTTTGTCGTCATCATTGCCTCCTACTACTATCGTTATTGCTATCATCATTACTGTTGTCGTTGTTGCCACCACCACGATCATCGTCCCACTGTTGCCACCACCATTAACACTACTGCTGCCACCACCATAATCAACACTATTGTTGTTGTATTAAAATAATTAATATGAATTGTATTAAGATAATATATATCAAAAAAAATATTTTAGTAATTTCACATTATTTTATTTGAGTTGTCTATTATCCACCAAACAATATACATGATAAAAAATTGTCCTATAATATAAACATTTGTCCTATATTATTCTTTTTGTGTTGTATGTGTATTAAACGCATCTTTAATGTTTAAGGATAATACATTCAGATTAAGAGCATTTAATAAGTATAAAATATCAATATATTTAGTCTAAAATACTTTTATTTAATATAAGATGTAAATGTGATTTGTTATTTGTTAAAGTACTTTTTAAGTACTATTGTACTAGGTTGTAAGTATAGTATTTCTCCTAAATATCAAATTTAGTTATTCTAAATAAAGACGTATGTAAAAAAATAATAATGAGACTTGAAATTTACAAAATATTAATAATTTTGAAATAAAAAAAGAAGCTAAAATATCAATAATTTTGAAACGGATAAAGTATTATTTGAATTTAAGTTTAATTGATGGTGAGTAAAGATGCAGTGATGCACACAGACACAGCACATACTGTTCCCTTATTCTCTTTGCCTGTTTATTTAGAGTAAATTACTGATTTTATTTGCATCTTTAAATTACTGATTTTACATTTTTTTTACACTCATCACTTTGTACTTTCGTGTCTTCCTTTACTTTTCATCTCATATAGTAGCTTTTCAGTTCTACTTATTTACGTGAGCTCAATTTCAACGGTTAATATTTTAATTATTTTATAATTACATTAGCTTATAAGTTTTTTATTATCTCGTTAATTTATAACACGTGTTATTTAAAGTATAAGAACTTATAATTTATATTTTATTATTTTTAACATATTAATAAAATTCCTCTTTTTCCTTCTTGTTGGGTCACATCTTTGTTTACCCTAATTCATAACTTATTTTATATTGTAATTTTTTCTTTTTGCTCAAAATATAGGTTGATATCTCCCAATATGATATTTATATATACATTTTTTTTGGAAAGCAATATTTATATATACATTACCTACATAGTTTGAGGCTCAAGTTATTTTCATTCTGTATTAGAATTTATATTAAAACAGTAGTAACTTCTAGTTAGTTAATCTCGTGCTAGACAGTTTAATTCTGAAAGTTTGTTTTGTTGTATGATGTAACTGTCCAAATACGATTACAATAATAAAAGTCTTATTTTATTAAGTGAACTTAACTATATGGATCACATGATGTCATTTAACTTATATAAAGATTAAATTTTCACAAAGATTGTTCACCATTAAATTCTTGTTAACAAGGTCTTCCAAGGTTCTTCTTGATTTCTTTTTCCCTTTTTTTTACAAAACTAAAATCATATAATATACTTTCTTCATCGGTACCTCCAGTGATCTTCTTTGTATGTGTTCAAACTACCTTAACCGATTCTGTATTGTGTCAAACTAATATCTCCTTGTGTATAATCATTTCGTATCTTATCTTTTCTTTTGTAGTCAAACATCCATGTTAACATTGTAGTTTTTGCTACTACCAAAATTTTCTCTTGTTGTCCTTTAAAGCCCAATATTCACTAACATTGAATATAACTAGACGTATAGTAGTATGATAAAACTTTCCTTTGAGCTCGATAGGTACTTTGCGATCACAAATTACTCATGATGTCTTTCTCCATTTTAGTCACCCTGGTTGTATCTTGTGTATGACATCTTCATTGATATCCTCATTATTTGGTAATATTGATCCCCATGTATTTATACTTAGAAGCCTGTGGCATGACATCTCCCATTTTTTACTTCCAACTCATATTCTTCATGTCTCTAACTAAAATTGCAATGCATATAGTATGTCTTACTTCCATTTAAGTGAAAGCCCTTATTTCCAAAGTTTGTCCCCAATCCAAAGCTCAAGTTTAAAGTTAATTGCTTTCCTTAATTCCTCAGTCAACACACTATCATCTACAAAAAGCATGCAATTAGGGATAATCTTTTGTTTATTTTCGATAGGCACATCCAAAACTAGATTAAATAAGTAAGGACTTCAGGTTAAGCCTTGATGTAATCTTATCCTTATCATACATGTCTTGTATAGCCCATACATAAGTCACACAAACACCTTTTTCCAAAGTTTTCCACAACACTTCTCTTGACACCCTGATTATATGTATTTTCCAAGCTATAAAAACCATATGTAAGTCTCTTTCTTTGTTAGAGTATCTTTCTATATCATCGTTTCTTTTCTTAATGGCTAAATTGTATTGTTGGTCCCCCTATTGTTTTCAATCCACAATTCTGGTCTCCCTATTTTTTTTAGAGACATGTGGTCCTTCTATTTTTAAAAATATGCAATTTTGGTCCCTCAGTCAAATATTTTGTGTTGACCGTTAGTAATTTAATGTTGATTCCGACGTATCAATACTTAAATGACATGTTAAAGTCAGAGTCAACATTGACACATATAGTCACATACCACTAACGATCAATGCAAGAAATTTGATGGAGGAACCAAAATTGTGGATTTAAATATATTCCTTCTTCTTAAATATAGGAACCCAAGTACTTCTCCTCTACTTATCTAACATTTTTTATTAGATCTCAAAATCTCATTAATTAGCTTGGAGAAATAAATGGTACCTTATTCTCATACACACGTCCAAACTTCAATAGAAATATCATCTAGATCCTCTAATATTAATTATAATTGTTCCCATGTCTAGATAAAAAAGGAGGATTGTGTTAGACGTGTTGATATACCATGTGATTGTGCAATTAATATAAGAATTTTCTTTGTATCCTCTCTCTATATAAATTAGAAAAATTATTTTGAATGGGAGCGTTTCTTGTAACGCCCGACCGCTTTTAGGATTGTAGACTGTCCCCACAAACCAACACAAGACTTTTCAGCGTGTTTTATCCTCACTCACATGCTTCTTGGGAAACTTTCCAAGAGGTCACCCATCCCAAAATTGTTCTAAGTCAAGCACGCTTAACTGTAGAGTTCTTAAGTGATAGGCTACCAAAAAGTAAATGTATCTTGTTGGTATAGGTAGCACTTATTAATTCCTTTAAGCTATCCTTAACTGTATAGTCCTATGCCTGCACAGCCTCTGGATCCCTCTCATTCCGGTTTGTATTCGATTCATTCATGTGCCACTCTCGCTAAAAGCTTGAAAGCGGTATTAGAGCAGGGCCTCTCTCCCAGTATGGTGTGGTTCAAGAATGAACCAAGTGGAAGTTGGTGGGCATGTAACATCCTAAGCGCTGACGAGGGCGGAAGTGATCGTCGGTGCAAAAGAGATAAGATACGGACGAGGAGCGGCTCCTGGCAGGCTTCCAACGGGAGGGGCACATGAATGAATCGAATACACGTTGGAATGAGAGGGGTCCAGAGGCTGTGCAGGTATGAAACTGTACAGCTGAGAATAGCTTAAAGGAATTAATAAATGCTACCTATACCAACAAGATGCATCTACTTTTTGGTAGTCTATCATTTAAGAACTCTACAGTTAAGCGTGCTTAACTTAGAGTAATTCTAGGATGGGTGACCTCTTGGGAAGTTTCCCAGGAAGTGTGTGAGTGACAACAAAACACGCTGAAAAGTCTTGTGTTGGTTTGTGAGGACGGTCTTCAATCCTGAAAAAGGCCTATACCTACATAGCCACTAAATCCCTTTCATTCCGGTGTGTATTCGATTCATTCATGTCTCCCTCCCACTAGAAGCTTGCTAAGAGCTAATCCTTGTCCGTGCATCATCTCTTTTGCAATGCCGATCACTTCCCGCCCTCGTCAGTGCCGGGATGTTACATGCCCACTAGCTTTCGCTTGATTTGTCCTTGAACCACACCTTACTAGGACAGAAGCCCTGCTTTGATACTACTAATGTAACGCCTGGTCGCTTTCAGGATCAGTGATTGTCCTAGCCAAGCCAACACAAGACTTTTTAGCTGCTTTGTCCTCACTCACATGCTTCTTGGAAAACTTCTTAGGAGGTCACCCATTTCAAAATTGCTCCAAGTCAAGCATGCTTAACTGTGGAGTTCTTAAGTGATAGGCTACCAAAAAGTAGATGTATCTTGTTAGTATAGGTAACACTTATTAATTCCTTTAAGCTATCTTTAACTGTACAATCTTATACCTGCACAGCCTCTAGGATCCCTCTCATTCTGATGTGTATTCAATTCATTCATGTGCCCCTCCGTTGGAAGCCTGTCAGGAGTCGCTCCTTGTCCGTGCCTCATCTCTTTTGCATCGGTGATCACTCTTGGCTCTCGTCAGCGCTTGGGATGTTATATTTTAGGAGTTATTATTCAACTATAGCATTTTTAGGGATTTTTCTTCAATGAGAGCATTTTAAGTGATTTTTCTTAACCTCTTATCTCTTTCAATTCATCATTTTTATCTTTATTTCTAAATTAAATTTCAATATTTATTTTAAGAAAATTATCAATAGTTAAAAATATAACCTTGTATCACAATATAAATTGTGTATCATAAATATAAAATATAATTTATATGTACCAAAAAAATTATTTATTACAAATTTTAATTATAATATAATTTATATGTTCAAAAGTATTTATTTATTATAAATTTTAGTTATATAACATAAAATTTATTATATGCATTTTATAGACTAAAATACTAGTTATATATACTTGTGTACCATACTAACAGTAATTAGAATATACAATTTTTTTTGTCAATCATTTCTCTCATTTTTTAACTCTATTGCAGAATTAGTACACGTGAATATGTTTTTTATATCATTTAATATTTATTAGTTAATTTAATAATTAATTCTATTAAATAATTTAAATTTAATAAATTAACTTAATAATTTTCAATTAAAAATTATTTTTAAAATTTTTAATTATGTTTTTAACTTTATACTAATTAATTTCTTGATTATTATCGTCAAATAAAGCCATAGATATAAATGGAATCTAATCGAATAGACTGGTAAATACTCTTTATCCTTCACTGCATATCTTGTGTAAGACTCAATAAAGAAAATTAAAGCAGTCATTTTGCTCAAATTAAAACTGGAGTCTTTTTCTTAGATCATCAATTTTGTTGCCAATTTTGCTACATATAATATAACATATGAGTTAGCTCAACTTCCAAATTTTTTCAATTTTTATACAGCATTACATTTTTATAAGTTTTGGGAAAAGGTCACTTTGTTCATGTTGTGACTATCCTTCGTAAAATAATGCATAAAGTATATAAATTAAATAGAAGAGCTGACCATGAATATTTTTCTCCCCCTAATGTTTAGCATAAATTTTTTTCACATAAACATTACAAGATATAGATTTGAGTACTCTAAAGTGAGGAGAGTACACTTTAAAAGATAAATAATAATAATATTATTAATTAGAAAATCAACAATTGATACTGTAATTATCTTTAGATTATGTTATACATGCATTTAATTTTATTATAATTCTTAATCATTGCTTTTCTAATAAAAGACTGTAAGTGCACTTTATTCTTTAAATTGCATCATCTCACTTTAAAAAAGTTAAATTCACACGATACACTTACAAAAAGAAAATGTAAACTGTGAATTAAGAAAAAATGGAAAAAAAATGAAAAAGAATTGTGCTGAAAAATTATGGGTTTATGAATAATATTTTTCTCGATAAAAAAAATTAAGACTTCCTCTATATTATTAACGTTAAATACAAATAATTACACCATTTTAAGACTTTAATTAATACATTTCTCTAATGTTGAATATTTTGATGACATTGAGACATTATTATTTAGTTTATATTTAAATCTTTAGACGTATATATAAAAATGTTTTAGTTTTCTCAAAGATATATAATATAAAAGTTTTATATTATCAATCAATTAAAAATTACCTTAAATATGATTTTTAAAATAATTATTATAAAAATCAATCGTTTTATCATATGTAATAATTATTACAAAATATTGAACTGTGAAAAGGCCAAGTCATTGGTGTATGACATACCTCTTACTTTTTTTTTTGGGCAGCATGTTTACAGTCAGTCTATTGACAACGTGCGACGTTAGCCCAAAGTGACCTCCCGATATCACAGTGCCTTTCTGTTATCTATGACTATGTTATCGGTCTACACAAATTTACTACAGCATACCATTCCTTCCATAATTCATAAACCCAAATCTATCAATTAGTTCAAATTTGCTTTCAGTGCTTAAAATTATTATAATCTTTAGCTTTACTTTTTATAAAAAAATTATCATTTTCAATTTTTACGTTTAATAAAAATAATGTAATTTTAATTCTTCGTCAAAGACTAAAATTATATGTTTTTTTTATTATTTTTAAGTATTAAAAATAAATAATATATTTACAGAAATCAAAACTAATATTCATCATATTTTTAAAGACTAAAATCATATATTTAAAACTTTAAATTAGTATAGAATAAAACTTCTCCCCCCTCCTGATTACTCTGTGCTGATAACTTTTTATTTTGTGTATGTCGTTTTGGTCAGTTTCAATTGAATGCTTACTTCTTTGCCTTTGGCTCTAAGAAATAGTGTCAAATTTAAACCTTGCAAATATATTGAGAAAAACATCACCTATCTATGCGGCAATAACCTTATATAATAATTTCCAATGATAATAAGGATATTTAGTTCTTTTTATTTATATATTTCTTCTGTGGTTGGCTTCACTTATATGTGGTTGGATGATCCTCAATTAAGCTTTATCCGATAATGAAAAAATGGATGAATTAACTTAGGAGTTTCACTTATTGGTTTAGTTTTATTTTAAGAACAAAAATCTAAACTAATTAAAGTGGATTGGTTAATTTTCTTTCATTTTCATATATAAAAAATTATGCCAAATTCAAACCAAATCAAAATGGGTTGATTTGATTCCATTCATTGAATTCAATGGTTTCTAATCAATGCAACAGCCATATTGTATAAAAAGTAAAAATTAAATTAAATAGAATATTCAAATTAATTAATTTGAATAGCCATTTCTTATAGCTAAAATGAGATAGTATTGTACATGTAAGTAAAAAATAGAGAGAAAAATTAGGAGATAAATTTAGGTTGATTAAATTTTCTAAACGAGTCATTACATTCTAATAGCCGAACTAATATCTAGATTTAAGATAACCAGATTTTATTAATTTGATTTAGTTTTTTTGGGTTATCATATTATATTTACTGGCTTTGCTAATAACTAATTTTTGTTAGATAACATAACTGGCGACCTTTAGTAAAGTCTCTTCCTTCCAACCACTTTTTTTTTTTTAATTCATAAGGTTTGAACATGAGACCTTACTCAAAGAATCCGAGTTCAGTTTCACTTAGATCAACGATATGTTGGTAATTTGATTTAGTTTAAATCTAAATATATAAAACCAATTCAATCAATTCATTTTTTGTTTTAATTTTCAAGTTTTGTCTAAATCAATGTACGCCCCTATATTAAATAAAAGACTTGGCTAGCACGATTATTTTAAAAAAAAGAATTTCATTGAATTAGAGTGAGCTCTCATATTAGAATAAAAAGTAAAGAACCTCAACTATTATATATACATATGTAATAAATCATAAATTTATTAAAATTTATTTCATTAATAGTTGAAATGTCTCACTTTTTTATAGTATAACTTCTTTTTTCAAAAGATCAAATTCTTTAAGAAGCAATTTATTCTAGATTGAGCTTGTGACCCAATCTACACATTGAGTTATCTCAGTCTAGAGCATCTCATATCCAAATTGCAATTGTTGACTTAAGTCAACACTCATATGCAAGATGCCTAAGATGTACTTTTGAACAGTAGATCACATTTTAGTTTAGAGCAAGATTACCCTGTCGCTATTCCATGATAGAATATCATTGCCCTTGAAAGACCTTGGGCTTAACCAGGGAATCCATCCCATCCCAAACTCATATAAATACAACTAATGTCATTGATAAGCATTAAATATATATTGTTAC
Organism: Spatholobus suberectus; assembly: GCA_004329165.1. Classification (NCBI taxonomy): domain Eukaryota; kingdom Viridiplantae; phylum Streptophyta; class Magnoliopsida; order Fabales; family Fabaceae; genus Spatholobus; species Spatholobus suberectus. The sequence continues at coordinate 81,337,721 of CM014730.1, read as the reverse complement.
TCTACTGATTTGGGTATTAGAGTGTCCTTTACAAGTAGTCACCCATCTCTATGACAGCCTTGTTGGAGAATCAACGAATTTAGAAGACCTCAGCTTTTGGTTCATTGGAGAGCACATTCTAGCCAACGTCCACTACAGCTCAATCTAGGTCAATTGTTCACCTTAAAAACGTGAGCTTGATCCACCTCAGGCATATCACAATTAGTCTAATGGTGAACTCTAATATACATTTTGTAATTGAAGACAAATTTCTCGAGGAGAAAATATAAAGACAATAATTTTCTGTGCGATCATAAAGAAATTTCTTAATCCGTAAAATTAATATAATCAACATATATATATATATATATATTTAACTACATATTATATACATACTCTTATGCGGTTGGACTTGGGAACGTTCTTTAATGAGAATGCTTTATCTTATGCGGCTTCATAACTTCACAATGAAGATATAACATTGTGATTTGTGAGAGTATTTAATTTTTCACGTGAGCGATTGAATTCTTTATGCTTCATCATATGATCTTCATTATCTTCATGCGGCAAAACAGCTAATTAGTTCAATAAGGTTAAAGGTGTCTGCCTCGTCAGGATAATATATTTTGTTAATTAAATGGTTTAAACAGGCTTATAGCTATCACTTTGGTTAATTATTTATGGCCTTAATGGTGGGATAACAAATTAAATCGGATTATGCGCAATACCCTATGAAGTCCTTTTTCTTTCGTGGCCTTCTTTTTCTGAAGCCTAACAGTTTACATTTTAAGGTACAAATTTACGGTCGCCGAATCATTTCTCGACAAGTATTTTGGGGAAGGAACTATATGGAAAAGCAGAGAAAACGTAAGTTGAGCAACAGCAGTATGATTAACCAACGTGTAAGTCACGGGTTGGTGAATCTGTCTTTCAACTTTACGTAGAAGATAAACAAAGAAAAGACAAAAATAACACAAAAGCATTCCTCCTAAGGCCATGCCTTTGATTACCCCGGAACCCCACCTTCTTTGGTCCTCCAACGGAATTATAGTTGAAATAAAATTCTTTTCAGGGGTTAGCATCAATCTTCATATTACAATAATATTGTTCCTTTCATAACAAATTTATACCAATTAATCCTATCGATCATTGTGGATTCTTTATCAGTAAGTATTCACCAATTTAAACAAGTTTGTTTTCTTAATTTTTGTAATGATTGCATATTTACACAATATTTATTTGTAATTTGTAATATATATAAAAGTAACAAAAATATCAGCTGGTATATAATATGGCAATGGCTGCACACCCAAGAGTAGCAGTTGATCAAGCGGCGACTCCTGCTACTTTAACAATTCAAGAAAACCAACACATGGACTTAAAAGGGTGGAAGATTGAGGAATCTATGATACTTTGTTTTGATATATATCATTATGCTATAGATATTGGATCGGTTACTATCATGCATAAGCATAATATATACATAAATAGAAGAGGAGCATTAATTGTCGGCAATGGCTTGTAAATATTAGTGGTTCTTTTATATATACAAGGGTTAATATGTGTATAGTTCATTCTTTTTCTGAGATTGCCAACATCGTGTGGACCATTTGGGCCAATCGTGAAAGAACAAGATTTTTTTATCGCGGCCTGTTTCATGGTCTTTTATCGAGTATGGAGACGGGTGTGTAGGTTGAGGAGTGTTGATAGCTTGGAATGTAATTAATTTTGCAATAATTACTGCCCTTTTTATCGCATATATATGTAGCAGTTTCCTTCTAGAGGATTAACAAAAAGTGACGAGTTAGACAAAGATATTGAACTAGTGGGGTATTTATTCAAAGTGGTCTCCACCGGGCCATCTTGAAGAAGATTTGACATCTTGAACTATTATTATGTTTGGCAAAAGCCACTATCAATTTAAGTTGTAGAATTAATCAGTTGCTAGTTATAACAAATTCCTAGTCAAATCAGTTTGCTCTTACCTTATTCAAACTATTTTTGAGTTTGTTAAACGTTCGGAATTTCGGATACAAATGTTTTTGAATTGTATGGTTATGGTTAATTTTATTTCATAATAATTGATTCACCGGTTAGTTAAATTTAAGATGATTTAACAATGTTTTTAAAACTGGACCGGTCATTGAACCGACCAAAGCATTGGTTCAAGGCTCAATGGTTCAACCATGGTTGAACCAGTATTAATAAAATAATAATAATAAAAAATATTAAAAAAGTTCAATACTTAGAAACTAAAATAAAACATAATTTTATTGGTTCTTAACATGTTCAATACCTAGAAAAGTTCAAATTAAATATGTCATAATAATTAAGTCTAAGTTTTAATAATATACATCAACATTTATTAATAAAAACAAGTTTATATTTAGAATAAAAAGAAAATGACAAATATTTTAGGGTTGATTTTCATTTTTTTAAGAAAAAAATCAAAATAATGTTTTATTAGACATTTTTATTAAACCTTTGTGAACCGTTTTTTTTTTTTCCGATTTTAATCGATTTTTGACCGGTTTACCAATTTATAAATTGGTTCATTAATGACTGATTTTCTAGTTCAATTGGATCAAACACAAGATTGTTCACCGATTTTTTGGTTGAACTGACTGGTCTGGTCCAGTTTTTAAAACATAGTGATTTAGTGTGTGTTTGGTTATGCGTATCATGAATTGGAAGTGCACCATTTCTAAGGCAAGTAATAGCAACACTTGTGTTTTTGGTTTCATTTAATGTAAATTTGTTGATAGACATGCATATAAATACACAACCAAATACACGCTCAGAGATTTGAATTTTCTCCATTTACTGAAGTTAGACTTGTAATTGACGTATAACTAAATAGGTGATCAGTAACAAGAAATTGTTCTATTTAAAAAAGATAAATAATAATCAAATTCATCCAAATTGAGTGTAACATATAGCAATTATATTAATATTTTTCTCCATTCAACATTATCATAAGGAACACGTTTTTAAACACAAAATTAGGATAATAAAAACTTATTTTTCTAATTTTGGAGTGTATTTTTAATATATATATATATATATATATATATATATATATGAGATAGGATTCGTTGACACCAGATATAAGTCTCAAGACTTACACCAAATCCAAATCGTTGATATAGGTTAATCTTGCAGTTTATGATATCTTTATATATATAGTAACTTTACCATATTTTGTGACAATCAATTATTTAATTTTAATCAATCAACTAAATCTTTTGATTTGATGTGATTGATTCTTTTATTGATTTAACTTTTCTCTTTAATTATTTATAAAAATAATTAACAAAATATTTCTTTTAAAAAAAGCAATAATAAATAGTAAAATATATATAAATATGTTAATTTTGACATGTTTTATTATAATCAATTAATTGGTTATTTAATTTAAATTAATTAATTAAATCATTTGAGTGAATTAATTTTTTTTGTTGCAACAATTATTTACATAAATAAAAAATTAAATAATATATTTAAAATAATAATTAGTACAGTAACAATTAGCTAAGTAAATAATTACGAAATACTTGATATAATGATTTATTTAACAAATAATTGATTAAATCATACTATCTTGTATATAAAATTAAATTTAAATATTATTTTAATTTAATGTTACAATTATGATTATTTATAATTTTTAACTATAATTATAACAGTAAATTAAAATAATATTTGTTAAGTACATCATTACATAATTATTTCGTACTAATTTATTTAACTAATTGTAATGATTTACTTAACTAAATATTACTTTGCTAATTATTACTTTAAATTAATTGATTAATTATGTAAATAATTTTTGTAAAAAATATATCAATTAACTCAACTTATTCATTTAAATAATTAAAAAATTAATTAATTGATTATAATAAAATATGTCAAAATTAAGGTAATTATATATATTTTACTATTTATTATTGAAAAAATTGTAAAAAATTAATCTATAAATAATTAAAGAAAAATTAAATCAATCAAAGAATCAATTAAATCAAATCAAATAATTTAATTACTTAATTAAGTTTAACTAATTGATTGTTACAAAATATGTTAAAATTACTATATATATTAAGATATAAACCACAAGATTAAACTTTATTAACGATTTAGATTTTGTGTAAGCCTTTAAGAGTTATACCTGGTTTTAACAAATCTTATCTCTATATATATGTGTGTGTGTGTGTGTGTAATAATAATAATAATAATAATAATAATAATAATAATAATAAATGAAGACTAAAAACAATTATACGCAATATCTCATATACTGTAGTTTTTTTCTATATTCAAATTATAAAATCATATTGTGTGAAAGGAATTATCTAAATTCTAAAACCATAATGTATATCTAGTATTAAAAGTAAAATTAAACATCTTTTCAATATATATATATATATATATATATATATATATATATATATATATATATATATATATAAATTTTAATTTAATTTAAAAATATTATTACAGCCAAGACACGTGCTCGCGCCCACACAGATGTACAATATTTCTCTATCACATGGTATCTTTAAACCATCGAGAGGGACTCAATTAATGGGAATTTCTTGCTCCCATTCCCCCCGTTTTTGTGAAGATTCTTATCTGCTCTACACTTAGCAGAAAGGAATGAGGAAATTAAGGGTTTGCAAAATAGTAGATGGTGTCCTACTGTCTCTTATCTAAGCGTTGCTTATGGTCCCTTGCTACTTGATCAAGCAAATGAAGTTAATTTTTTGATAGTATATGTCATGGCCATTTTACATCTATATGTTGTGATATGCTCAAGGCAGATTTTTTTTTTTTTCAGCAGAGATTCCTCCTCCTCCTTTCGTTTCAAGAGGCCTAGAAACTAAAATATCTCTCACGCGATGAGCCTAACAAATATTTGGGTCGTCAACTATACTTCTCATCGGTCCGAAAAAGAAAAAGAAAAATAGACATCAGCCGTTAAATATAACATGAACAAGAGGTCACAGCATTGGAAATACGCTACCCATGTCTGATGATGATAACTGCGGTACACACAAAAAAAAAAAACAAAACAAAAAAATTATAACAGCGGTCTTGTTTAAGGAATATTGTATTAAATTTGATCAATTGTTAGCGTTGCTGTCTCTCTTCGTATCTGTTTTTATGGTTCGGTTAACCAAAACAATTGCATTTATTAAAAATAATAATAATCGAGAGTTATGAGAGAATAAGAAAAATAAGTATAACAATATATAGGATATAAACTATAAAGTTTAGTTAAGTTAAATCCATTACCCTTAAATTACGTATTCCAATTTTATAACTTGCTAGGTGATTTTGATTGATAGCCACATGCATGGCAAATGGTATAACAGTGGGGTACTGGATAGAATCTTCTATTTTGCATCCTGTAAAATACGTGGCCTAATTGGTGACGAAACAGAAGCAATTTAGGCGTCACGGGAATTAGATGACTGATGGTTGGGAGCAGAAAAGTGAAGTAAAATGCATTGAGCAAACCATCGCAAGTAAAAAGAACCATATCTTTTGTATCCAAAAAAAGAAAAGAAAAAAGAACCATATCTTTTACGCAAAATCATTACTCATTAGTGTTGATTTTGGAATCATAATACATGGCACACGTCTTTCTAATCTCCTAATTTGGTTTCAAATTATTTTACACGGAGAGGAGGGATCTATTTATATTGGTATACGTGAAAATATTTTATATTTTTAAATAATTTTATTGAATAATTTTATTACAAAATTTACTCTTTAATTAAAAGTTTTTATGATATACATGTAATACGTTATATTAATTAAAAATTATTTATTATTACATTAATATATACATCAAGACTAACTTGATATATACTTTATAAATATATAAAGATAAAAAAATATTTACTTATGTTATTATATATTATTGCTTATAAAAAAATGTTATTATGCATTATCATTGTTAATTTTTTAAAATTTGACACAAACAATAATGTAATATAGATATTTATAATTAAAGAGATAGATCAGCAAAAATTATATTTATAATTAAAGAGATAGATCAATAAAATTTGACACAAACAATAATGTAAAACACACACATATAAAAGAAAATAGTCTTTTTTTTTGTAGAGACAGGTAGGTAGATCACTATCCTTCGAGTATTTAATAACTTCATGCTAGTTAATCCACACACTCGGTAGTATAAAAAAAGAAATAGTCTAAATTGAAAGTAAAATGATATGAGGAGGATTCGATCACACACAGAAAAGGAAAGAAATTTTAAATTGAAAGGATATCAATATGAGGAGAATTTGATTCACCATGGCACATTGTGAGTATAAAAAAATCTACACAAAAATTACTTTAAAAATGACTTTTAAAGTAATTATTACAAAGGTCATCGATCTTATTATACATAATAATCTACAACTAATTAAATGATAATATTAAAAACATTAACAATAGATTATAATTAAATTGAAAATCTAATGTCATTTGAGTTAAGATATTCTTGTCAAAAAAAAGAGTTAAGATATTTGAACAAAATAACCTTAAAATGATTATCACAAAGAAATTATCACATTTCAAATTCATGACTTTTACTCAAATATTGGTATACTCCACCTAAATTTTATCTAGATGATTCTTTTGGCTTAAATAGATTTTTATTACCCATAATATAAACTTTATTACACATAATATACACATTTTTTGGGTTTAATCTCTGGAAAAAAATATTAATTTTGGGTAAAAAATATTAATTTTGATTCTTGTTAAATTTATTTTCGGTTATAGTCCATGTTCAGTGATGTATGTGATTGTTAAATATTAGATAATAGATGTGATGTTTCCTAAATAACTGAAATTAAAATAATTTTTTTTCAATAAAAAGAAATGTATATAAAAAATTTACAATTTTATATGGACTAGAATAATAACATTAATGATAAACAAAAAAAAAATGTGGAACAATTCTAAATCGACAAATTTTTTTCTATAGAATAAAATTGAAAGAGATGTATATTTTGAAACTAAAAGGTTAATTAAGTTTTTTATATTGTTAAAAACATTCCGAATCTAGTTACTCTAAAATTAGCAACTCACATTAGAGAGTAAACATTCCCAATGTGTACATCCATAATAAATGATAGATGTATTAGAATATAGACCATTAATTTTTTTATTAATGACTAATAGTATTTATTTTATCTTTATTCACTTTAAAGGAGATGAAAACAAAAATTCAAGATTTATTATGAGGACAATTTTTATTTTTTTTGTATAGACTATAGGAATCCTCTAGTAGAAGCAATCTTGTAAGCCAGATAAGATCACTATAGGTGACAAAATTCTTCCTTTGAATATTTAACGCAGTAGCATACTCAAAACTTGAACCCAAAATTACTGGTTAGACCAGGAATAATCTCGCGCCAATTGATCTACGTACTCGGTGATATTATGAGGATAGCATGATAGAGAAGGAAAAAAAAAGATGTAAAGTAAGAAAAATTTAATGCCGTTGAAACCAACATTACAAAATAAAAAAAGAGAATTACTAAAAAGATAAAACTATTGGACAATGACTTTAAATGTGTTTAAATAATCTACTTAATGAAATATGTATTAAATAAATTCAGAGTTTAATTTCTATATAATATTAGTATAAAAAAAATATTATATTGTCAATCAATTAAAATTTATTATTAGCATTTTTTAAGATAATTATTATAGATCAACAAATTACAGTTTATAATTAAATGACTATATAAAAAAATGTATATGTCAAGTGCATTGACTATTTACTAATTTATAAGTTTCATTATAAAACTTCCTAACGTATGTAACAAAAAACTTATTTTGATAAAATTTTTGGAAACTTATAAAAATAAATTTAAAGCTCTTGTTTTAAATTATAATTTTAAAAAATATTTTTAAGCCGAAAAAATTTAAATCAAATATAACCTTAAATGAAATTAAAACGCTCCTTTATCTGTACTCAAGTAAAGAATACTGGATTGGTTTAGACAATGATGTGGACAGGCATAGTCCACGTAGGACGGTGATGGTGGTCGGCAGTGGGTCTCCAATCATGGGGCGGACTGCATCATTGAACTAATATAAAGACCTCTTGTGGACCCCACCAACAACATTCCCTCCTTTCTCTCTCTGAGCTGTGGCGGTAAGGAGCAATGAAATGAACTATCTCTATCAAGCTCTCTCTAGTCTCTAGCATATCTATTTTACTGTGTCCACATTATTTATTTTATTTTATTTTTATATAATCCCATTAGAAACATGGGAGAGCAACAATGGTTAGCGTAACCAGCTAAAGGTGGAGATCCTTGCGGGGTCCTATAAGGATCTTAGCCCCTTTTGACACGGACTCTGCTCCAAACCGCTCCCTCTTTCTATCAATTACACCTTACCCTTTAATTTTTTTATGTTATATAATTTTAATTTGTGGTTGACGGTGGTTGGTGAAGAGAAATCACCATATTGAATTGAACTCTGCGTCAAACGAATTGAAAAAAAATAAAATGAATAAATAAACGTATCAAATGGAGTTTGCCAAAGTCTTCAACTTCACTCCCTCTTTGCATCTAGGTGTGAATATCAAGCTTCTTTCGAGGGAGACATGAACCATGATTGCACCCTTATAGGTGCTTATTTTTACATTTCACTGAAAGAGCAATAAGAATATGTATGTTCACTTTCTAGAGCATCTCAATACACCAAGATTAATACCCATTTTTAGAACTCTCCCCTCCCCTTTTTTTCTATATTTGTGGGTGTGAAATTATAAGCATTAATCAACTTGCAATTTTTCATTCTATGCGGTGATGATTATTATCTTTATCAACAGTGGACATGCCTGCGCCTAATTTCTATTACTGGTCCTGAAATATTCGAATTGATTGAAAATTATGCTAGCGTTTTTCTCCAAAGGAGGCATTGTGCTGTACCAATGGAGGTTTGTTCTGGATGTTTAGAATGATTATAGGATGAGATAGCATCAAGGGTTGAACGTTTGTACCAAGGTTTATCAACGGAAAGAAAAGGAGGTGTAATCTATGTCTAAAATGGTGGGAAGTTGTGTTCAATGTCAATATATACTTCTATGATGTCTAGGAGATTATGTGTGCCCAGTGCAGTGACTAGTCATTCTTAGTGAGATAATCCATTTGCTAAAGCCCCAAATTCAACTAGAAAACGCACAGCTTTGCGTTCTACTAAATGTCATATTTGATTTGGTCTGTTGCTATCAACAATTAGGTACAGGAAAACCGAGGATAACAAGAGCTGAAAGTGATGGATAAGTAATTCATTTGAACACGAACTCTCAAGGCATGAAATGTGATGGGGCACAAAATGGGCCTCTGATTGAGAAAGAATGGCTATTGGCAAAATAGATGGCATGATGGTCACAGGCTAGCAGAAGGGTCCTGCTTCAGAGATGATGGTGAATTTCAATGAAGAGGCTCCGGCTTTGCCTCGTGTTGAGTAGAGTTTTCTAAGGTTTCAGTGGAGGGTCCAATTCAAATCGATGACAACGCGTTAGGAATTGACTAGTTAGATCTCTTGTTGCTTGTGTTGCACAGACATGCCTCTTAATGTTGCTGTTACAAATTTCGCAATTGATAAGGAATTTTGCTTTGTGCTAGTTTGTCAAAAAGGCATGATTCTCTTTGCGTTACCTTTTTCTTACTTTCTTTATGACCAATTTGTAGTCAACGAACTTCCTTACCAAGTCCTGATTGAGACTTACCACTCTTAATTCATGAAAGATATTTGCTACTTCTTGAGGTGGACATCAGGTTATGTTTTCTTTACATGATACCACAGAGTTGAATGCAGAGTGCCGACCAAAAGAGATACATAACGGAGTGGTAGTGGTGCTGGCTACCATATAGTAATCGTCACACGGTACCTATTTGCTTGTCCTGAACCTGGAAAATTTTGGCAATTGCAACTAGCAATAACATGCTATGCTCATTTCCCTAGCGATGGCAGGCTTTTGTAGGTCAAAATCTAAAAGGGTTTGCCATTCTAGTTCTAGTGATGCAATGTCAAACTAGAATTACACGGCATTGCAATCCAAGTCAAGACAAACTGTAGGGTAATCGTGAAAGATTTGCCCATATTTGTCTTCCTCGCTATACTGACAAATAGTGACAGATATTTATTATTGAACACAACATAACTATATGTTAGTGGTGAAGCATTACAAATACTAGTAAAAATTGACTTTGTTTGTCAAACGTGCTGGGAACGCGGAATGCAGACCAAAGATGCAAAATAAGACAGGCTATGTTTGGTTTAGAGTTACAAAAGTATTTTTATAAATTTTAATGTAAAATTACGCATTTCAATACATAAAATGAGAAAGAAAGCTTTATTATTTTAAAAATAAAAATACTTTTAAGCTCTCCCAATTTTAATTTAAACATACATGAAGTGGATGTAGGGACGTCCATGCATAATAGGTATAGCTGTCTCGGATTAAGGTAAGAAAGAACCTTTCATTTTCAGTTTTAGTGTAGATGTGTTTTTGGATTTTATTAATTAATGTGTAAAAAATATATAAAAAAAGTAAACATATGTTTTATCTTTAAAATTTTAAAAATCATTTCATCTTTAAAAATTGAAAAAAAAATTATTCTCTTTTCTAAATAATTAAAATTATTTGAGAGTAAATTACATTCCTCCCTCTTGAGATATATAAGTATTATACTATCATTCTTTTTTATGTTAAAATATATATTTTCCTTTTCTGATAAATTTCAGTACATGACACTTTATTATATTTTGGCTAAATTACATTTTTGATCTTTTTATTTTTTTCAATCTGTAATTTTTGTCTCCCTACCTTTTTTTAGAGACATTTAGTTTTTCTATTTTTTTTAGAAACATTTAATCTTCCTATTTTTAAAAATCTTTGATTTTGGTCCAGCTGTCAAATCTTTTGCGTTGACTGTTAGTGGTTTAACATTGATTATAACGTGTCAATATTGACTCTGACTCTAACATTATTTAAGTATTGATATGTCAGAATCAACGTTAAATTACTAACAATCAATACAAGAAATTTGGCAACGAGACCAAAATTACAAAATTTTAAAAATAAAGAGACTAAATGTCTCTAAAAAAATACGAAAACCAAATTTGAGAAATGGAAAAAATAAAGGGGGATTAAAAATACAATTTAGCCTTATATTTTTAAATTTTTTTGTTAAAGTTCCATTAAATTTTGGTGAAAAAATTATTATCAAAATATCTTTTGTACTACTATCTCTGAGAAATGCAAGTATTACAACACTCTTGCCTCTTATGTTAAAATATACATTTTTCTCTCTTAACAAATACAAATATATTATATTTCACTCTATTTTTAAATTTTGTGTTGAAAATAATTTTATTACTAAAGTATCATTTATACTTTACTAAAATAAGTGCGTGTACAATAGTAAATCTTACAAGCATTTTTTAGTTGGAATACATTAGCAAATTATATCATGGTGTAATTTAAGATACATTGCAGTTATAACTTGCTAACATATTCTAACTAAAAAACAAAGCATGTGTATGTTAACAAATCTCATATATATATATATATATATGTTTGTTGACCTTTATAATAAATACTTTAAAAGTCATATTAATGATTATTTCTGATTAGTTGACAGTGTAAAACTTTTTACACTGACAGTGTATGATCATTAAACTATCTCTCTCTCTCTCTCTCTCTCTCTATATATATATATATACATATGTATGTATATATATATATATATGTTATGTATGTTATAATTAAAATTTTTGATATTAAATATGAGCATAACTATTTCTTTAATTGTCCTCATTTTAATGTCAGGACAAGTTATAATTTATAAATTAAAACTAATAAAAAATTCGGGATAAGAATCATGATTCATGAACTCAAACATTAACTAAATGAGTGAAACTCCAGTGACGTATGAGTGAAAGTTAGTAAAGAGATAATTAAATTTTAAGTATAAGTAAAAGTATTTGATGGGGTCTTAAAAAAGACAACCAAACCGACCAACCGTCTCTTTAAATCCTCAAGTAAAAGTAGTATTGAACCTGCCACCGTATATCAAAGGGACATGCTTGATATAAGAAAAAATAAATTGTGCGTTTAATTTTAATATATGTTATTATCTATTGCATCTGGTAGGTGTAAGTCATTTTAGAAAGTACATAAATAATTTCAATTATTGATAAAAAAATTAAAAGTTGACATTATGTGTACAAATTTGACTTATTTGAAGCAAGTAAAAATAAAATAAATAATTTCAGTTATTCATAGGAAAATTAATAATTGATATTCCAATTCATTCATAATTTGTTATGTCTATATGTGACATATTAACTATTGATTTTATTATCAACGACAATGATTGAGATTACTTATTTTATCCTCTAAAATGAATTGTTCTAAATGAACTAAATATTATATGCACATACATAACAATTACTCATGTATTGGAATATCAATCATTTCGTTTTCACCAACGATCCAAATTACTTACTTTATTCCTTTTCAGTTTAGAGAAGTCAAATCCTTATCTATTAATATATCATCAAATGAGTTTGATAATATATAATATGTCAAATCTATTAAATAATATATTGGACCGCCCGAATATACTGCCTGAACATAACAAGCGCTCACGCCTTTCAAGCTCTGCATTTGAGGGGTTGTGGATTGTCCAACTAGATCAACCAAGCAAAACAAGTGCCCACACCTTTCAAATTCAGTGTTTGAGGGGTTATGGGTTGTTTGAATAGACCGATCGAGCATAACAAACACTCACTTCTTTCGGGCTTAATGCTTGAAAGGCTATAAATTGTCTGATTGAGGACTCCTCAAAACAAGTGGGCCTCTAACCCCTAGACTTAATTACATTCAATAAATAGGCGTGACCTCCTAAGTTATGCAAAATTCCACATAAAAAAAGTCACTAGAATTTATTAACTTGTTAACCGGCTTTAAGACTCCCTAAATTCCTCATTCGAGGACATATATTATTCAATGCCAGTGTAAACAAACTTTACAATAACATTTTATATAGAAATAACATTTCTCATCTCAATTAAAGAATGTTTAAAAGATGGAATACCAATGATGATCTCTTTATTTTACTGCTTACCTTTTATTACAGGGCAAGCATACTTTAAATTTCACTTTTCATTAACGGTTCCAATTATAATCTTACTGTTCCCATACGTACCAGACTTACTCTTGATCTTTATTGCCCAGCTACAATTGACTTACTTCGTCCTACCTTCGCTTTGGTAGGTGTAAGCTGCAACTTTACCATGAAATGTTCATTTAGCTACATGGGCCACGTTTAGTTTAGCATCTGTTTGCTGATGGAAAAGATAAAATAACAATGATGGCGCATTGAAATTTAAGTCAAACAATCCGTGTGCAAATCATAATAGGTCTACAGATGAAATTTCTTCTCGACAATAAGATGCAATGCAAGAAAAAAATTCATGCTCTAAAAGAATTATGAATGATGAGGCATTAGTATGAATCCGAATTAAAATTTACAATTTGCTACGGAAATTGGACAGCTCACGAAAGTGATACGAAAGCCCTGAGAATAATTACACCTCCATATCAAAGTGCCAATGCCTCTTATAATTATTTCAGTAATGTTTTCATTGGACTTTTATCATACATTTTTCAGGCCCCATACGGCCATACCATATCTGAAATGAACGTGTGGCCAAAACTGGTTCTTCAGTGTGAAGGTCCGGAAAACGTGGTAACACTTCCAATAGACATTATTACAACTTGGCCAATGATAACAATTTTGATCTTTTGAACAAAAAATGATTATTTTATTTAACATAAGGTGTTGTAAACGATTAAATTGATCGTTATACATGTTTAGATAAATTCAATGATGAAAGCATGGTCCAAAAAAATAGAATTAATGATGAAAGCAAGAGTTTAATTAATGTTCAATTGTTCATCCCATTTCATATAAAGCTATATCACCTGTGTTATATGTGTTAAACATTCAAACGCCTGGTGTCTTTGGTTTATTTGGTTAGTTGTTCACCGTTCTAGAGTGGTTGTTAATTCAATAATTCTGATTATTGAACTCATATCAGTCATAATATTACATGTCATTCACGAAGATATCCTCAACAGAGTCAACACCCCCTCCCTCACGACACCCCATCCTTTTTCTTTTTCTTTTTTCTCAGTTCAAGTACATGAAAGTGAGTAAAAGAAGAAAAAAAAAGGAGTCAAGAAAGTTACCGGGAAAAGTGATGGATACTTAAACCGCGTTTTAAGGGATACCTTTTTGGGCTGTGATATAATCTAATTTTATCATTTATTTAGTCTGATTCTAAATTTAAATTGAATATATTATAATTTAATTAAAAAATTACATCCATTATTTATTTATTTTAATATCAAATATCTCATCTTATAAATTAATTACCAAACGCCTAAATATATATATATATATGAAATGAGAAAAGTGTTTGTGTGAGATTGTGAAATAAGTAAATTTAGACTATACAATCATATAAGGATGATTAGGTTTAAAAAAGTGCGACTTACATACATACACATGTCTATATATCAAGTTAAAATGTAACTGAGGGTTATCTGTCAGAGTGCTACTTACATACATACATACACATGCCTATACATCAAGTTAAAGCGTGACTGAGCATTATTTGTCAGTGCTTGGATGGATACTTCGAGTGGTTTCACTGTTTTTCTCATCCATACATCAAGCGCACAGCAGTAGAGGGAGATCCTCCAATAGGCTCTCTTAGAATACCTGTGCAGCTGCCCTACATGCGGCTAGCCACAGTCTAGTTTGAGCGAGTTTCATTATTGTCCGGTAAATGTGTATATATATTTCCTATGTTTTAAATGATAATCAAACTTTTATAATACTTATTTATGTTAAATTCCTTTTCTATAGGTTTTATTTTAGAGTATTTTTAAGACACTTCAAGCCATGCTCAATTTTAGTATGGTTACTGAGCTCACTGATGCTTGGACCTCCACACAACACGCATTGAGACTCGCACAAATAGGCACTATAGTGGGTTGTCATATTAGAGGAGGAGAAAGACTTGCACTTCATTTTAGTTGTATTATTTTGTATCTGATATTGACTTATTTTACTTTATTTCATCTTTGGTATTTTGTATTAGTTCATCTAATGTTAACTTATTTTGAATGAGTATGTTGACTTATTTTGATTTGTCAAATATTTTCACCTCAAATTTTATTTATCAAGTTATTCAATTATTAAAGTTATTGAAAACAAATAACAATTAGGTGTCAAAATTAAATAAATTAAATACATTCATATGGATATTTTATTTAACGAGATATTCAACTCATAAAAAATATTAAATCATCTAATTAAAAATTAACGTTAAGCACAAATTAAAAAAATAATTATATAGCGGAAACTAGTTTCTTTTGTATATTTCGTTCAAATGCACAATGAAAACTAATTTCGTTGTATGGTCAAACTGAAGTACACAATGAAAACTAGTTTTTGTTGTATAGTTAATTGACATGTGTTAATTAGACACAAAAACTAATTTTTGTGAAAGATATTTTTTTTTTAAAAAAAAGGCGGTGTGAAAAGAAAAAAGGGCAATATAGTAAATAACATCTCC
The DNA here is from genome assembly GCA_004329165.1 of Spatholobus suberectus. Classification (NCBI taxonomy): domain Eukaryota; kingdom Viridiplantae; phylum Streptophyta; class Magnoliopsida; order Fabales; family Fabaceae; genus Spatholobus; species Spatholobus suberectus. The sequence continues at coordinate 81,322,049 of CM014730.1, read as the reverse complement.
CTTATTGAATTGCACAACACCTATGGCTATATACAATTGTCATTTTCACCCACGAGTCCAACAAAAAGAAAAATAAAGCCCAATACATCCAGGCAGACTAATGTGTAACAATTGACATAAATACCAAAACTAACAAACACGGATCGAGCAAGCATGATCGACACAATCCATTATGGGTTGAAAAAGCTCAATAACTCCGTTTTTTGTTTGGTCAACCCAATAACTCCGATTGAAACGCTCTGTTTTGGTAGACAGGCTAGGCTTTGATTTTTTACTGCTGTTGTTGGTTATAAGTTAAAGGCTGACCTACCTTACCCATAAGCCCAATCCATTTTCCTCTTAGCTTTATTGCTTTGACGGGGAGTAGGATGGCCAAAATTCAAACTAGGCCTCAACATTTTTTGGGTGCACTAAACCTTTGTTTTATTGTAGACCAAACGAACAAAATAGAAAAACCTTTGCTTTACAAGATTCAGGGTTTAAACTTTAGCAGTGCTGGGACTGGGAACTTGTCTCATCTCGCATAATATTAGCAGCGTAAATATTTGTTTATTTATAGTTTAAACTTTAGGAGCGTAGGGAACGTGTCTCATTTCGCATAATATTAGCGGTGTAAATATTTGCTTATACCTCAAACTTAAAAGACTTCTTTGAATGAAGAACATCTTAATACCAACCTTTTTTTTGACCTCTCACCGTATTATTTAAGTATGTATTGTTAACTCATTGGCAAGTGTATCAATTTGTACAAGTAAACAGTGATAAATACAAGTATCGTCTCCTAGAGGACTTGCATAATACTAGATTTCTCACAATTAATACTATGAAGAGAAATGCTCACAAAAAGAAACTAAACATTCTTATCGAAATTTTTACGAACACGTAAGATGCAAAAAATAAGTTGAACAATAATAAAAGACAATGTCGGGGTTTGACTACACTAAACCATTCTCTCATGCAACATAAAGATTACTTATTAAATTTATATTCCACTCATTACCATCAACCCAAAAAATTATCAAAACCCTAATCCATTAGTGAAAAAGACCTAAGTTACTTGTTTAAACCAACAATTCCTTGATTAGTTTACCTAAACAACTTACATTAAGAAAAGAGGTTAAGACATGGCTAATAAATCATGTTCTATTCCTAGACACAAAGTTCATTAAGTGCTCACTTTAGTTCTATGAAAAGAGAGTGTTTTTTAATGACATTCAAAACAATAAAATCTAGTCATGGGAGATCAAATCTAACAAGCATTAAGCATGGAAGTAGAGAAACAAATGAATGAAACATAAACTTCAATAAATAACTTAAAAATATACATGATAGTGGGTTTAGTTACATCGAACCCTAATTAGGGTGGAATTAGCTACTCATTGAAGAATGAACCAACTAAAATAGTGGAGAAATAAAGAACTTGGATTGCAGCACCAAGGAGAGTTTCCCAGCACTGTTCCCTGGGCCCAAGGACAAAGTAAAGTAGAATCCTCCAAAAGTTGGGTCCTTTATTTGTTTTGTTGCATCTTCATTAAGTGAGATGGCACTCGTTCTCGCTAAGCGAGAACCTTGACTTCATGGCTCTGAAGTGTTGTTAGCTCAACGAATAAACAACTTGTTGAACGAGAGTCTGGATAGCTCTCTTGATTGGATTTTGTTGAGCGATTACTTTGCTTGCTCAGCGAGCTTTGGCAGCTAGACTTCTTCATTATTTGACTTCCTAACTTGCTGCAATCCTCTTTTTTCACTTCATGCAAAAAAATCATCAAAATGGTAATAAAATGTCCAAAATATCTAATTCTATTCTTAGGTCCTAATTACTTACAACTAATTGAAATTTGGGTTTGAACAAAGCTTTAAATTCGATAAAAGGTGTAATAAGTGCACAAATAGGTGCCAAAAAGATATGCATAGTTGGCACTTATCACATATGTTCTTTCATTTATTATTTTATTATATGTCATTTGTTAAATTTACAAAAAAAAAAAACGCTTAAGAATTTAATTATAATGTACTGACAGTTTTTTACACTATCATCTAATAATAGATTGTTATGTATGATAAGATTATTAATTTTTATAATAATTACTTTAAAAGTTGTTTTTCAATTAATTGATAATGTACAAATCTTTATACTGATAATGCATAAAAATTAAACTCAAAATATAATTTTAATTATTCACAATTCTAAATTTAGGAGTTACATTACACGTACAACAATTAAAATATATGCGTAAGCATTCTTTAGTAGCAATGCTATATTCAAATCAGTTTTCATGTCAAGCAAGACGACGTTTTATTTATAAATGATCTTAAGAGTTCATCATTTTTTATAATTTAACAGACATAAAGGAATTAATTGTCTTTTAAGATAGGTAAAATGGCTCACCCAAATAAACCCAGTTTCATCGTTGATTCGCCAAAAAAAAATATAGGCCCAGTTAACTTGTCCCATTTTGGGAAGCAAGTTAAAAACAATAACCCGGCCCTTTTTTAAGGTAGGTGTTAGTGCGCTGAATTGCCTAACAATTTAAAAAGCAAAAATAAAAAATTAAACAAATAAAAGGACCCCAAAAAAAACGTTTAAACAATATAAAAGATAATTTTTAAATTTTTACACTTATATATGAAATATTTAATTTTTCAAGAATTTAATTAAAATCATAAAATAATAATGAAAATCATTTATCTTTTACATTTTAGTTATAAAAATTAAAAGAAAAAAAAACACGTACAAAAATTTTATGGCTTCAACGTGCTTAAGCAGGATAGGTTGAAGTAGATCCATGACTTTTAAAATTCAACCTTTCCTGTCAAAATTGTGTGGGTTAAGGTGTGACCGTGTGAGACTAGACCTACATTTAATGTTATTCCTTTTGTCCCTTTTAAGATTGTATTTGGAAAATTGATAAAAAAAAAAAAAAAAAAGAATTGTATACTTTTAGTTTTTACTTTAATACATTTATTACAACTTTTATTTGTTATAGCTTATACAGTTTTTTAATACTATTAATTAGATTAACAAAGAACAAAAATGATATTTAAGATAAAATTTATTATAACAATAGCCACATTGGATACATACGAGTACAAGAAGTTGTAACAAAAAAAAAAAATACGAGTACAAGACATGAAACAACAAAACTTATTTAACATGCAAATTAGAATAGTTTGAAGGGAGTGAATAATATAGAAAAGGCTTCTCTTTGTTGTTACTTAAATTATCTCTTAATTTAGGAGCCAATATTTAAACCAACAATAACACACATAAAATTTAAAGTTTTATGCTTAAAATCATTAAGCACCGGGAGGAAGTTAGTGGTTCAATTAATGAGAAAAATTAAATCAATTAAATGGGAGACTTAAGTAATAATATTAAGAGTTCAAGCTCACATATAAATATTTATAAGAAAAATAACCTCAATATTATAAACAAAAATTAGTAATATATATAAAAAGGGGAAATATCTTATAAGATTTTTTTTTTCTTTTTATTAGTAGTAAAAACGTTTGAACGACTCAACTATTTATTAATTAATTGTGTTAAATTTTGTTGATGTTTATATAAGATTCAATAGTTAAATTTTACTCGTTTTATTTCTCAATAAAAACAATTATTTTGTCATGCATGTATAGTTAAGAAAGTTAGAAGAGACTTCTATCTTTCTTTACTAGTCTTATTGACTCAAACGGGATAAATTTCTATCAGCTAAGTGGTACACTTAATACACAAAAAGGGCGATTAAGAATAAAAACTGATTACTTAAAATGACAAAATTATTTTAAAAATACATAATTTAATATTTTAATTTTAACAGTTTATATAAAACTTAATAATCAAATTCTATTCGTTGTATATTTTAAATAAAAAATAATCATTTCTTTTTACGAGTCTCACACATTTATTATTATTATTGATAAGAGAATGAGCAGTATCAATCCAAAATAAATAATTAGGTCCGTTCTGTTCTGTCATCTGTGTCTTAATTTTTTACTTTTTTTTTTATTACATGTGGCGTGAGTGATGATGACAGACTTGGCCGGGGTCCATTCAAGAAACTTCCCTTTGGTCCAAAAGAATAAGAGGAAATAACTTCAATACAGTAATTAAGGATTGTTGGTGTTGTTTGATTTTTAATTAGAATGGGAGATTTATCTTAATAATTAGTATAATAAAAACATATATTAATTTTTTTTTCTAAATTTTCGAAGTTAATTCTGGTTGGAAAATAACATTTATTTTAAATATATTTTTAGTTCCTATAAAATATTTATTTTTTGTTTTTAGTCTTTATAAAATTATTTTTTTTAAAATGGTTCTCGTAAATTTTTTTTATTTTTATTTTGATCCTTTTATTTGTTCTAATGCTTTTAATATATCTGTTTTTTTTATTTTAGTTCCTATAATATTTTGTTTATTTTAAATTAGTCTCTTTGAAAAAAATTTGACAAAGACTAAAAGCAAATTATTTACATATTATAAAGACAATATATATATATATATATATATATATATATATATATGTGTGTGTGTGTGTGTGTGTGTGTGTGTGTGTGTGTGTGTGTGTTACAAAGACTAAATAAAATAATAGGCCCAAAATCTAAAAACAGAATTTTACAAAGACCATTTTAAAAAAATATTTTTATAAAGACAAAAAAAAAACAATATATTACGAGAATCAAAAGCATTTTATTTAAATTTTGTCCAAAATAAAATCCCCAGTCTCAGCCTCAGGGAAGAAGAGGCAAGGCAATAATAGATCTCACTCTCATTCCCATTGTGAGAAAGCAAAATAGAAAAATGGTTGGTTTCAGCGGCGACGAAACTGCTCCGTTCTTCGGCTTCCTGGGCGCGGCGGCTGCCTGGTTTTCTCCTGTATGGGGGCGGCGTACGGCACTGCCAAGAGTGGAGTCGGCGTCGCGTCGATGGGTGTGATGAGACCGGAGCTCGTGATGAAATCCATTGTGCCGGTTGTGATGGCCGGAGTGTTGGGTATCTACGGCTTGATCATCGCCGTCATCATCAGCACCGGCATTAACCCTAAGGCCAAATCCTACTATCTCTTCGACGGCTACGCTCACCTCTCTTCCGGCCTCGCTTGCGGTCTCGCTGGCCTCTCCGCCGGCATGGCCATTGGCATCGTCGGCGACGCCGGTGTTAGGTATTCTCATTTTCTACTCCGTTTTCTTATCTTGTACCGTATGATGTACCTACTCTCTGCCTGTGGGATATGGTCGAACAAGATGCATATACTTATAGTTAGGTATTCACTTCAAGGACACACTCACTTAGTACACTTTGACTGTTCTGTGAGTTTTTCAGTGGTTTGGTTCCTTCCCGGGTCTTAAATTTGTGATGAGAATTACTGCTGTTTTATTGTTTCATTAATATAAGAATGTATTGCAGAATTGGGCACGGTGTGTATACCTAGTTGCTTGTGCTAGGTGCTTCATGTATTGCACTGGTGGAGATTTATACCTAGTTAGTTGTAGTGTTTTCAAACTTGATTTTGGTTAAATTGGAGTTTGAAGTAAAGTGATATATGCTTGGAAACTTTTATCTTAAAAGCAAGTTTGTAATGAAACTTAGGGTGTGTTTGAAGAGTCTATTTATTGCAGCTTATTTGGTCGTACTTCATGACATAAGCACTTGTTAAGTGTTTGAGAGAGCTTATGAATATGATCTACTGCTATGTTGTTTCCTGCTTATTTTAATAAGCTCTCCAAGATAACTTATGAAAACAGCTTACAACTTATATGAAAACAGTTTGATCCAATTTCCTCTTTGATTATAAAACCAACTTATACATACATATTTACATGATAAGCATTTATTCAATAAGTGCTTTATTAAGCTGTTTATCCAAGTGCATCTTTAGTATCACATGCTCAACCCGATGGAATTGTTCTGTATTTTGCTTCTAGTCTAACATTCTTTTTGGAGCAAAATCACTTTCAAAAAAGATAAACAAATTTTTACAGTAAAATCATTTTTCTGATCCTAAACATGATTGTTAAGCTTTGAGACATTTATCCAAACATGTTGGTAGTTGGTTTGGACTACAACAAACTTTTTTATAGGTAGAATTGATTTTCAGTTTATTCTGCGTGGTTGCAAGTCTACAATGAAGAAACAGCTATTTTGACCTGATTAACCTCTTTGGCAGCAGGTAGGATATACGTCAGTATTTGTCTTAGTCCCAAAGTTATCTAATACTAGTATCCCTACTGCTGCTCTGCTTTCAATATTTTGACGCTATGTTCACCAAGAGATTGTTTAACTCTGACTGGATAAATATGTTTAGGGTATTGGTTAAGGAATCAATAAGTAGAAAGTTTTTAAGTTAGAATTGCGTTGGAAATTACAATTGAATGTACTGTTACACTTTCTAATAAAAAAATTTCTACTTTTGATTCCGTAACTAGTGCCCTTAGGACACTGGTTAGCATTTTCCTTATGTTTAATCTCTATTTTAATTTGTTGAGTTTGACAAGCTGAAAATGGACTGTTTTTTGTAGAGCAAATGCCCAACAGCCAAAGCTTTTTGTTGGGATGATTCTTATTCTCATCTTTGCTGAGGCATTGGCCTTGTATGGTCTCATTGTTGGCATCATCCTCTCTTCCCGCGCTGGCCAATCCAGAGCTGATTAGTATAAAATTTCCTGTTGCTTATAGCCCACAGAATCATGGATGGTGAATGTCGCCGGGGACTAGGGCTTGGTTCGAGTGTAGCTTTGTGATATGCTCTTCATTCGTCTTATGACTCTTATCTAGTTATAAAATTGAGGTTATCCACAAATAAAGCGTCTCAAACAATTTCTTTGGCCATTTATTGTATTTAATTATGATGAGTCTAAACTAGATTAGAGATCTCTGTAATAAAATATATGTTCGTGTTTATTTCAATAACGTTTAGTATTGTGTCGTATACCATTCAACACTTCGGCCCTCTCCCCACAACCCCAAGACCTCTTTTTATGGTTGTATTGAGATGTAAAATGTCGATCTGATTTCTTCTATAACGATTTTCAACATCATGGACCATTTCTTACCGACGAGTGACTTAATGATTCGTGTGAAGTCATGGATAGAGCTGTAAATACATAATGCTGTTTGTGTCGTTGTGTAAAAAGGTGGCTTGTTACGGAAAATACATTTAGGGGTGATTCCAGATTAGGTTGGACGGGTTTGAGGGGGAAAAATTTATGATTGGGTTTGATTGAGAGTGCCAAAAATGTTAACTAATTTAACTTGAACTATATAAAATTAAAATTATTTTTATTTTTAAAAATATAAAATTAAAATGACATTTTAAAATATAAATTTTCATTATATATATTATATACAATTAAAATAAAATAGCACGAATAAGAAAATTTAAAAGAAATTAAGGTAGTTGGATTGGGTTGATTGAATTTGAGAACACACAACTTAATGAGATTTGATGATGGTTAGGTTATACTTAGAGTTGGGTATACAGGCCAACTTGATTCACGTAAGCTAGCAAATAAATGGGTTGAGTTGGCCTGCAAAATAAATGAACTAGTATAATGGTTGATATGTATTGGCCTGTATTGGTTTGGAAGTTGGTGGGCTAGCCTGCGAACCTAAATAAAACTATGAAAAAAAAAAATTTAATCTAAAAAATGAAAAATTATAAACAAAATATAAAATAATAATAATAAATATCAAATAGCGTCCAGACTCAATTAAATACTCAGGTTGGATCAACTTAGGACTTTGGGTTGGTATATATTTTCAACTAATTTAATTAAGCATTTATTGAATAGATACTTATTATGTAAGCCCTTATGTATTGTTTTAATAATTAACGAGGAAATAAGATTAAACTATTTTCATATAAGTTATAAGTTGTTTTCATAAATTATCTTAGAAAATTTATTGAAACTGAAAACAGTTTATGGATATACATATCATAGGTTATTTTCTTAAACTCTTCCAAACACATACAAAAGTGTTTACATTATAAAATAAGTTCAAATAAATTAAAAATAAATTCTTGTAAATGAATCCTAATTCAATTTTAATTTTTTATAACAATTTTAATAAATTTGAAAGTAAACATATCCTATCAATATTTTTTTCTCTTTTATATTCAAAAGTAATTTAAAGCTCCTTAGAGTTTAATTCGCTGAATTCACCATCAAACATTGTCAAATTTGAGAAAGTTAGGGCTCACGTTGACTCGTTTACACATTTGGTGTTGAAGAAAAGCTGATATGATCTGAATACCTGATTTTTAGTTTAAGAGTTCCACTGTACAAAAGGTTAAATACAGAAAACCCTCGGTAGCAATTAATAACCCATTTGTTTCCTTTATTTTGTTAATAGTTTCTATCAAAAAGAGCGTTTGTTTTCAGTTTAAATCATTTTTTTTTGGTCCACGCACTGAATTCTTTTTTCAGATTAAATCTTGAATTGCTACTAAATTTTTAGGGTTCATGGATCATTGTTATGTACTGAATTGTTCCTTCGATAGCCCATATTACTTGTAGGCCTTGTTTTTTAGCTCACAAGAATTTGGATTTAGATACCTACCTGATTCAGAATTGTTACATGTTTGACGATGAGCTTTTTTATTAGACTAAAGCAATTTTACAAACTATATACCGAAAAATGTATAAAAAAATTATTTATTAATTTGGAGTTATTTTTATTATCTTACGTTATCATTATTTATATATATATTTTTTACCCTTGTGTGTTACAATCATATCATGTGTAGAGGCGCAGCACAAAAAACGACATATGATGAGTTGGCTCTATTCAACGTGCAAAACTTACCATAAACTGTCCCACGACAGTCATACAAAATTTACAAATTTTTTTATGTATTGTACCTTTGTAAGTTGCATACTGGCATCGCACATGTTGTATACCTTGCAAATGCACAACAGACGTGGATAAAAAAATAATAAAATCAACGATGATGTTAAGGAGAACACACATTAAAAGCCAAACCTTTCACACTCTGTTTTTCTCTCAAACCCTTAATCCCTTACACACTGATTTTCTCTTGATTCCCTCTTGATGTTCCTCTCGCTGTTACAGACTTAGTGATAAAGACAAAAAATGACTCGAAAATTTTCTTCATCTGGCAAAAGAGAAAGGCCCGAACAAGGTCCGACCCAAAAAACTGATTTTAAAGGTAGCCTTCCACTGGAAATCATGTTTTCTAGGAATATCTGTTTGGTATGTCTAAAATATTTTCAAAAATGAAAGACAAAATTATATTTTTGCATTATAAAAAAATTCTCCCTTCATGATAATCTTGAATTCTCACCTTTTCCCCCCTCTCAAAAGAAAGTTTTATTGGGAAACATACTTAAAAAATAATAGGTTGTCTAACTTACTCTAAGTAAAAATAAGGTTAAACAATTCATCAAAGATAATTGGTGCAATTTTTTACGTACTTAAAGATAATTGGTATAACATAAAACTGATTTTAAAATCATTCTTTCACTGAAAATCATGTTTTTTAGGAATGTGTTTGGTATGTCAAAAATATTTTTGAAAATAAGAGACATAATTATATTTTTGCATTATAAAAAAATTCTCCCTTTCAACCAAAAGAAAGTTTTGTTGGGAAACATAGTTAAAAAATAATGGGATTGTCTAACTTATTTTAAGCAAAAATAGGGTTAAACAACTCCATCAAAGATGATTGATGCAATTTTTTATGTACTTAAAGATAATTGGTATAACATAAAAAATTACAACCAATAATCTTTGATGAGATTGTTGAATCTTATTTTTACTTAGGATAAGTTAGACAAACCCAAAAATAATTTCTAAAAATATTAGATTTCTTTAAATGATTTTTAAAAGAGAAATATTAGCAAAACATTCCCTGACATACTCTTTTGAACACTCTCTCTTATTAATTGAATTTATAAAAAATTACAAAATTTTGTAAATTTTATATTTTATTTAATAAATCTCTCTTAATTATATAATTTTTAATAAATTTTAACTAATAAAAAACATGTCTTCAAAAAAGTCTGTTATGGAGCGTAATTCTAGCTCTTCTTTGTAAACTTGTCATATCAAACAGAAATCTAACATTTCTAGCCTACCATACACACTCCCCCCTACCCCCCAAAAGACAAATAATACAAGACAAAGGAAGGCCCATTGAAAAACTTTCGATATCGAGGGGCGCATGCTTTGCGCTAGGATGTAGACTCCGTTTAATTTAAATGGTGTCAACTTGATTTTTTAAAAGAAAAACAAAAAACACTATGAGCTGTTTACGAATAGTCAAGTAAGTTTAAGACAAAATAAAAACTTGTCCACAACTCGATTTTCCATCTCATTACTAAAAAACTAAACATTTTCTAGTTCTCCATCTTGCACATGATTCAAACGATTATAAATTTTGGAAGGACCCTTAACGGTCACTGCAGGTATTAGGAGCTTGTGTCTCCTTACTCTGGTCTTCACTGTCAGCCAAATTGTATCTTACATTCCAGATCCTTGTGAATACTTAAATATTATTATACTACTTTATATATATAAAAAAATGTTGTACTCCACTTCCTTTACCAATTTTTATGCCAGTCCCACTTGTGGAGAATCTTGGGGTCTTGGTCCACTACCACATAGTACGAAGTGGGTACCAGAGATAAAGAAAAAAAGAACTTAGCTGCAAATTGGACTCACACAGTTACACCCACACAACCCCGATCCGATCACGAATAGGAAGGTTCTTCAATAGCAAAAGCGATTTTAAAAGATTATGGCCAAAAAAACCCAGAGACATAAGGTCTATTTTATTTATTTTCCTCTTCCCCAATACATGACAAGTGCCCCCGCCAAGTGTCAAAAGCGAAAATTGGTAACCAGACAGAATCCAATTCAAAAAATAAATGCCGGATATGATCATGACCCACAAAAAAGTTCAAGAGTTGTTGAGCCGTGGGCCAAATGGTCAATCATAACGTAACGCCGTCCCTCACGCCCTTTCTCTATTTCTTTCCACTAAACCAAAAATAAATAAGAAACTCATTAAGGCACCAGAAAAAGCCACATGGCGCACCGAGGGATAAACCATTAATACATGTCTTTCAAGCTGCACCAGACTGAGTACACCAAACAACGATGCCCTACTCTTGGGAACAGCGTGTACCTCGGACCCCACAATGTTAACGGCTACATCATCCATCTCCGTTGCCGGAACCTGCGCCAAGACCACATGATGATGTCAGAAAAACCAGGTCCGTTCCGCAGACGGGAACAGTACCCAGTCGATGTCGTTGTTTTGGCGCCAAAAAAAACGCCGCGCGGGCCCCACCCCTTGTCCTCACACGCCCCTCTGTATCGCAACCTCGCTGCATTTGTCAAAGACGTTGACTAGCTTAGAGCTCGAGAAAGTGAGAGATACCATACCATCCCAATACACACACTTCCCTGTGGTTCCCACCTCTCCAACTACAAGTCCGGCAGCACTTTGAAACAAACCGTAAAAATAGCCCTCAAAAATGGAAAAAAGTGGCAGCAATGTTTCATTTTCCTTTTTTTTTTTTTTCCTTCGTGGGAAAGAATCCCGGCGGAGAGAAAAACAAGTTAACAAGCAAGAACTACTAATGTTACACTTGTTAAATTAAATCAAAATAAAAGGGGTTTTAAAACAACAACAAAAAAAAATGACAAAGTCGACCGGTAAATCTTGCAGTTTTGGGTTACGCCGGAGAAGGTTGAGAGGTGGGATCCGCGGAGGATGGGATATCAGGACCAACTCGGCAACCTTCAAGCATGAAAACGATGTCAGACATGGTTGGTCGATCAAGAGGGTCAGGTGCTGTGCAAAGCAACCCTACTTTTACACCCAGCAAGAACTCTTCCCACTCTGATGATTCTGGGTCCAACTCAAGCAACCCTGGTTCCAATAGCTCCGTGATTTGACCCCTCTGCAGTTGTTTTTTTACCCACTTTACTATGTCTTCGTCCTGGGTGAACATGACAGGTCGTTTTCCTGTCAGTAGCTCCAGCAACACAATGCCAAAGCTGTAGACGTCACTCTCCTTTGTGGCTTCCCCGGTTAGGACCGCTTCTGGCGATACGTAACCCAACGTGCCAACGGAGGTTGAAGTGGAGGCTTCTGGGGTGGCTGTTGTTAACTTGTCTAACCCAAAATCTGACAAATGGGCTTCGAAATCTGCATCGAACAGGACGTTTTGTGGTTTGACGTCGCCATGGACCATTGAGGATTGGTGTAGGAAGGCTAAACCACGGGCAATGCCTAGCGCAATGAGGTGTCGCATTGGCCAATTTAGAACGTGGCCATCTTGGTGAGAAGCTTCTTGGAGGAGGGTTGCGAGGTTTCCATTGGGCATGTAATCGCAGACTAGGAGTCTCATGTCAGGTGGCCCAGCATAGTAACCTCTGAGAACTGTTAAATTTCGGTGCTTGACTTTGCCTAGTGATTCGGCTTCTTTTCTAAACATGTTCTCATCCAATGATCCATCGGGGAGCCTGCGAATGGAAAGGACCATTCCGTCGTTGTAGCAGGCCTTGAACACTAATCCATGCCTTGTTCTGCTCAGCACATTCTCTTCGTCAAATTGTCTTGTTGCTTCCATGGTCTCCGCTAGTGTAATTTTGGTGTTGAACATCACTAGTTTTGGTCCCCCACTGTCAGTGCTGCCACGGCCTCCACTTGTTCCAGAACTGGCTCTAGCGGGACTCTTTTTCTTCTCACCCGATACTCCTTCTTTCAATCTTTTACGCCACCTCAGCAGACTGAAAACGTAGAAGCAGCAAAATAAAACTAGCACAAAAGCTCCACAAGCAATGAGAACAACCAGCACAATCAACCTCTTTCTGTCCCTATCATTTACATCTTCGCATTTCGTATCCAGTGGCTTCCCACATAAACCCTGATTATCTGCGAACACAGAGGGGTTGCTGAACCGGGATCCCAACGTTGGTGGTATCTCACCTTCCAGGTTATTTCCTGAGACATTGAAGTACACCAAACCAGAGATCACAGAAAGATTACTCGGAATTTCCCCGCTAAAGTTGTTAGCAGAGAGATCCAGCATTGTTAGGTTTGATAGATCCGACAACGACCCAGGTATGGCCCCTGAAAGATGGTTGTGATCCACCAGCAAAGTTGTCAACGACGAGCATTTGGAGATTTCCTCAGGCACATCCCCAGTTAAATTGTTCCCACTCAAATCAAGCACTTGCAAAAGCGCGAGGCGAGAGAGATCAGCAGGAATGCGACCTGATAAAGAATTTGAACCAAGCTCAAGAACTTCAATACCAGAGACGTTTCCAATTTCCGAAGGGATTGTTCCTGTAACGTGATTACCAGACAACGAAAGAACAAGCAAGGAACGAAGAAAGCCATAGTTTTCAGGAATATGCCCAGAAAAGGCATTAGAGCTGAGGTTCACGTACTGCAAACTCATCAAACTGCTAAACCCTTCAGGCACATCCCCAGATAACTTGTTCTCCTGCAATGCAACAACTTGCAAACTAGGCAACCCCCAGAGCTCAAGAGGTAACTCTCCAGAAAGATTCTGTTTGCTCAAGTCAAGTGTAGTTAGCCTGAAAAGATTCCCCAAACTAGCAGGAATCTTTCCAGAGAAGCCATTCCCACTCAGATTGAGAACCATTAACCTATTCAAATTCCCAATACTCGCATAAACTTGACCCGTAAACTTGTTTCCACTAAGATCCAATGTCGTCAAATTATTCAACCTCATTATCATCTCAGGCATGCTTCCATTCAACCTATTACCTCTCAAACTCAATATTTCGAGAAACGAAAGGTTACCAAAACTCACCGGAACCGAACCAGAGAAACGATTCCCACCAAGAGATAACTCCTTCAGGCCAATCATATCACCGAAAAACGAAGGAACTTCTCCGCCAAACTCGTTGCCTTCAAAATCAACGACGCTCAGGAACCCACATTTCTTGAGCTCCACCGGAATGTTCCCGGTGAAGGAATTGTTAGCCATCTTCAACTCCTCCAACTTGGCGAGGTTCCCCATTTCCGGCGGAACCTCGCCGGAAAGTGCATTGCTCGAAACGTCAAGCACGGTCAACGTGGTCACGTTGGTCAACCACAACGGAAACGTGCCTCGCATGCGGTTGTGCTGAATATCCAAAACCTGAAGAACGCTGAAACACGTGGTGGTCTCAGGCCCCACGAAATCCGTGAAGCCGTTGAATCCGAGTTGGACGTTCCGCAGCGACGGCGCGTGGCCCGAACCGTTGCAGAAAACGGTAGCCGGAACGGAGCCGGTGAGGTTGTTCCGAGAGAGCGACATCACCTGAAGCCTCGGAAGCGCCGAAATCGCCGACGGAATCACGCCGCCGAGCGCGTTTCCTTCCACGCTCAGGTGCACGAGCGCGGAGCAGTTAGCGAGCGCCGAAGGGAGAGTTCCTCCGAGGAGGTTGTGGTCCAGCCAGAGGTATTGCAGTTGCTGAAGCTCCCCGAGGCTCGCCGGAATCTCGCCGGAGAACTGGTTGTACGACAGGTTTATGAGCTGGAGCTGAGAGAGGTTCGCGACAGTGCTCGGAATCCCGCCGGAGAAGGCGTTCGACGAGAGGTCGAGGACCTTGAGGCCGAGCGGGAGCTCGCCGGGGACGCCGCCGGAGAGGTGGTTCTGCGCGACGTTGAGAATCTGAAGTCCGGTGAGGTTCGCGATCTCCGCCGGAAGGTTGCCGGAGAATGAATTCTCCTGCAGGAATAGGGACCGCAGGAGCGTGCATTTGGAGAGCGACGAAGGAATGGTTCCGTTGAATGAGTTTGAACGGAGGCTTATCTTGCGAAGCATGCGCAACTCGGAAACGCGGTCACTGAGTCTGCCTCCGAGTTGAAGACGAGGCAGGCGCAGCTCCGTGACTCGGTCGTTGGTGCACGCGACTCCGCGCCAGTCGCACGGCGCCACCGGCGATGACGGATCCCAGCCGTCGAGAGCTCCGACGGGGTCCTGCAGGTTGAGCTTGAAGGACGTCAAGGCTTGGATCTCGGCGACGGTTACGGCGCTGCGATCGGCGCACGTTAAGAGCGGTGCGCACAGCACCACGAGGAGGAGAAGAGCGGGCATGGGAACACGAAACGATGGTGGTTGGTTAATGGTTAATGGTTACCGTTGCAGAAGCAATGAGTGAAGCAATGAATAATAGGGAAGGTTATGATTGTGTGTTGAGGTTAGCGGGGTGTGCAGCTGCCGCGCACATTAGCACACACACAGAGGGGAAGTAATAAGAAGGAGGAGAGTGTGCGCTGATGTGTGCGTATTTTCCAGATTCGGCAAAGCAACTCTCCGTTTCCATGCTAAAGGTGTACTACTCTCTCATTTGTTATTTCTGTGTCTCGGACATGAAAAGTTGAAAACGCAGTTTTGATTGTATAACGCCATAACTTCTCACCCCTTTCTGTCTTTTTTGTTTGTGCATAATGTCGTGACTGTTTCTTCTTTATTATTATTAATAATGGTATTTTATTATGTCTCCCTCTCTCTCCTTGAACTAGAACCATTTGAACGAACACTTTTTTGAAAACGGCACTGTGCTTGTGTGATGTTCTGCTGGGACTCTTTTTGGGTCTACAAACTTTTTAACCTCATGTGATGTGATATGGCTTGAATCATTGAGCTCTTCTTTGCCTTTCTTTTGCCCTTTATTTTTGTTTTTAAATTATTAATCAATATTGTTGAAAGTGTCGCGGTATTTATTTTTTGAGGAAATTATACTAATATTTTTAAGATTTTTTTTAAAATTATACACGATTTTTTTTAATGTTTACAACAACTTCTCTTATAAGATATATGATGCAATGTTTTTTAAACAATTAAAAAAGTTAGTATAATATATATCGAATGTTAGTATAATATTTTTTAAACAATTAAAAGAATTAATATAAGAATAAAAAAAATATTGTGAGTAATATAAAAAAATCTCAATAAATATTAATATAATTTATTCTTATTTTATTGTTAAGGAGGGCCTAAACGCTCTTGAGAAGATATTAGTCATTACTTCCTCCATTTGATAAATGTTTAAAGTTTTTTTGATACAGATTTAAAAAATGATTACTCTAATACAACAGTATTTATTAGGGTCAAATTTTATTAAAATATCTTTATTCTCTTTCTTAATTTTTATAGATGTATTATTAAGTATTTTAAGATATTATTTATTAAAGGACAAAAATGGAATAAAAATTTTAATATTTCATTAAAAATTGAAAGTTAATAAATATCATTTTTTTTAAAATACTAAAAAGTCAATCAATATGAAATAAAAGGATAATAATTATGAAAACTGTTACAAGAAGGGAAAGCTAAATAAGGGAATTATTTAATTTTAAAATTTTAAAATCAAATAGGTTTTGAAAAAAAAAATAATGAAACTTGATTTACGCTGTGTTTGTTTTGAAGGAGAGGAAGAGAAAGGTAAAGAAATTTTTAAATTTTTGAAAATTTATATAAATGAAATAGAGATAAAATTTTTAAATTTTTTGGTAGGTCTCACTGGGTCCCACAACTTATTTTCACTCTATTTCTCACCTACTTTTATTCATCTCTCTATTTCTCTTTTATCAAACAACCTAAAATTTCAAATTATTTCTTATCTATTTCTCACTTCTTAACTTATTTCCACTGTTTTGAAAACCGAACTGGACTGGCTAGTCGGACCGGAAAACTGGTGAACCAGTCATCTGACCGGTTCAAATAAACCATAGAATCGGCCTAAAAAAAAACTAGTCAAAGAATAAAAAAAACCGGTCAAAACCGGTCAAAAATCGGCCAAAAACCAATTCACAGCGGGTCAAAGAAAAATACTTAATACAACATTATTTTGATTTTTTTTCTTAAAAAAATTAAAAACCAACCTAAAGTATTTATCATTTTCTTTTCTATTTTAAATATAAACTTATTTTTATTAATAAATGTTGATGTATATAGTTAAAATTTATACTTAAATATTATGACATATTTGATTTGCACTTATAAGTATTGTAAATGCAAAGAACTCATAAAATTATGTTTTATGTTTAATTTTTAGTATTACAAAATTATGATTTATGTGTTTTTAATATTATTTTATGTATTATTTAATTATTATTATTATTATTATTTTATTAATATCGGTTTGACCATGATTCAACTCCGGTTGAACCATTAAACCTTGAACCAGTGCCTTGACCGGTTCAATGACCGGTTCGGTTTTTAAAACATTTCTTATTTCTCACCCTTTTTTGTATCTATTTTGTTCTTATTTACCAAACAAATGCTTAAGGTTATTGCCTTATTGGACCGAGAATTTAGGTTTTCCTGGGACAAAAAAAAAAACACTCACACACACACAAGGTTTATATTATTCCATTTTATTTTTCTTTGTTAGTTTTGGGATTTAGATTGCGATCTGGTGTACCTCAACCATTGTCTTTTCTCTCTTGGGGCCATTCAAATGGAAATGGACGAATGGTGTTATGGTCCGGCCGAAACAATCGCCAACAGGGTGATGATTGAGTATATCTGGGGAAGCTGGGGCTTTTCGTGTTGGGACGGCTTGGACATATATTTTTTTTCATGTTTGGCACTTTATAGTTTCACCCCCCATCATTTTGGCTGGGCATTAGGTGTTTTCTTTAAAAAGTTTAAAAAGTTATGCATGGTTCATTCCCTTTCAATCGAATGGTCAATACGTCGACTGAAGTTGAAAGCTAAAGGAGCCAAGTTTTCCACTGTTACTTAGGCTTTTGAATCTATTTAGCCATAAAGTTATAGTGGGAAAGTACAGCAAAAGCTAAATCCCAAGCAGCAAATTGAATTAAGGTCAATCAATAATTTGGTGGACCACAAATCTGATGGTCACAGTGATACTTTTAGTTGAAAATTTTGACAATGTAAAGACAACCCGTGGCAATAATTTTAAATCAATGCAGTGTCTTTGGACATTGGATTACAACTGTTTTAGTAAATAAAGAAAAATAAGGAGGGGGTAAAAAGAGAAAGAAAAGGGTGGGTCACTATTGAATGCTCCATTAAGCCAGAGCAGGCATTATGCCAACCAAAAAGGATCTCACTTTAACAACATGATCCTCCGTTTCATAATTCTGTAGTAATTGTACAATGGTCCACCCAGGGATGAGTGCCAGAAATTGATCACAAGCCTGCTAGCTGGGTGGAGTAGGAGTGACCTGTATGGTGTGTACCACAGTGGGTGAGAAATGGAATTTGGTCATGCCTCAAATTTAAGCTTCTACTCTGTTAATAAACTGTTGTGCCGAGTGGTAGAGGGCATCATCTCAGCAACCATAAAGGGCATTCAATTTTACCTAAGAATGTATCTGTTTGTGATTGAATTGAATGGTAACAGGTAACATTTTTTCTCCATTTGATCACCAAAGGCAACAGAGCCTCGATCAAGAAACAGAATAATAAAGACACGCTCAACATACAAATTCCATTTAAAATCTTTGCCAATTGCTAGCTTGCAACATTTAATTAGACTGGACCAGCTTCTTTATTTGTTTGTAGATATTGGAAGGGTATAGGAACCTTACATCCACCTTTGGTGGAAAGAGCTCGAACCATGACCAAGGCGGGACCAGCTTGGTGCGTGCATTATAGCCTGTGAAAGAATCGTATCTTTTTCCTCCCACCTTCTGACCATTTAACCAGAACCAGCGATGTATATCATAAAAACATATAAAATTACGTTTTTAATTTTTTTACTCTTTTATATGAAAATGTTGTGGTCTTTTTTCGTTCCTTTCAACCATCAAAATAAAAAATAATTCAGACACTTATTTGTTTGCAATTGTAATTTTCTTTATTTTTATTCGTATCATAGAACATGATTTTTTATTTTGACTTCTTAAGTGAAGTAAATATATAATTTCATCCTTAAAAGTTGAAAGTTATATTGTTTTAGTTCTTAAAAGTCTATGTATATATAATTTAGTACTTAAACTTAATTTAGTGATAAACTAATCCTTCATTCATAAAGTTAACCTAAATTACAAACTATTTTTCATAAAATTAACATAAACAAGGACTAATTTACCATGATACTGATGGATTTTAAGATTAAATTGTCTACACATACATTTGAGGAACTAAATCAGTACAAATTGTCACTTTTGAGAATAAAATTGTGTATCTATTCCTTTTGAACGAGTTCAATGGATATCAAACCCTTCTCCATTCAACTCGATGAATTTATAAAAACAATTTACTTTTATGAATAACATAATATATTTAAATGCATGATAGTAAAGTTGAGAACAAATTTCCTAATTATCTAAATATTTATTTGATCGTCTTTTTAATGTTTTAAGGTATTGCATTTTCAACAAAAGATATTTAATAAATATTAATTAGAGTCTTTAGAATATTAATTATGATATATTTAATTTTGACTATTGAAGTTGACCGAACTTTGGTTGACATTGATTGGATAAGGTCCCATACGGACTAAAATCCAAGGTTTTATATGACTATGGACTCTC
Organism: Spatholobus suberectus; assembly: GCA_004329165.1. NCBI lineage: Eukaryota > Viridiplantae > Streptophyta > Magnoliopsida > Fabales > Fabaceae > Spatholobus > Spatholobus suberectus. The sequence continues at coordinate 81,302,547 of CM014730.1, read as the reverse complement.
CAATAAAGTTGAGACACTGTGAGCAAGAGATATACTTGTAAAAGGTACTCTGATACTCAAGTAAGTAAAGATTTCACCATAGTAATGATGTATGATAAATGTTTACCTGCTACACTAACATATACTATATTTATAAATGTTTGAATTGGACTGAATTGTCTAGCAAGAGGTCTAAGGTGTTTTAAAGACAATATTAACCTGTCTTGGTGTAGCGACAAAGTAACCTTATTCCATGGCGATGTATGATTTATGGTCCTCGGGTGTATCTTAAAAAACTTGTGTTCATATGTTTTGACCTCGGTCAACACTTTTGATTTTGAGCTAATACAACACTTTGGGCTGAGTTAGCCCATTAAGCGAATTAGGCCTCAAGCCTAATTTACAACAAATTAATAACATAAAGATATAATTATTAATTGAGATTATATAATTCAAATTGAAATTGTATTATCTCAATTAATAATTAAGATTGAAATTAGTTCTTCGTGTTAATTGACTTCTAAAAAAATATTGTGAAGATGTTGATTCTAATTGGACTCCATCTTTTCAAGGGGTTGAGATTTCTCCTTCTCATATAAAAAATAAATAAAAATAGTAAAATAAACTTCAAAGATAAAAATATGTAATTTCTTAAGAAAATATGTCTAAATGTTCTAAAAATATGCAAAGAAAAAGTAAGAAATTATGAATAAAATGCAATGAATCATAAATCAAATTGAATTTAATTATAATGTATTTACATTTTAAATATATTTTTTACATTATTACCTAATCATGGATTATGATGCATGGTAAAATACTAAAACTATTAACTTTTAAAACAATTTCTTTGAAAGTTATATCTAAAATTATTTCTAATTAATTTTAACACTATAAAAATATTTACCATGAGAATGTATCAAAATTAAAGCCAACCAAAATTTTAAGTTAATATATAATTTTGGAAATGTTTCGTATAAGTTTATTTTGCAAGTTTTACTTTTTAAGTTAACATTTTAAATTTTGATTATGTAAATAAATAAAGAAAAGAACCAGAAAACCATTCAAATAAAACATATCTAGCACGGGATTGAACTGAACCAACAAATTATAAATTCATGTTATACTTCATCTGATATATAATATGATTTTGTGAGAGAAATAACTATTTATTTGTATCAATTTTGTGAAAAAAATTAGCTCATCCAAACGTATTATCTGATCCACTTCTAGCTTCTTCTTCTTCTTTTTCCTATGCTGCCTTCTGGCTTGAAAGTACCAATTAATACTCGCCCGAATTGACATTTTCACGCCTTTACAAAATAACAAAAACGGCCGTGGAAAAAAGGACTTGGGCTCGTAAGTTAGCCCTGTAGCCCAACAAAATCAAAGATTACGGAGGTTGGGATGCCAATTTCGTCCAAGGAGCTGCTATCTTCATCCCTTTTTGTCTAAGTTTACCTTGCATTGGTTGATTATTATTATTTTTTTCCAGAAAAATACCCCTGATAGAAACTTGTTCCCGTCATATAAAACACACAATAGAAATGTGTTTTTATTGTGTTAAGAGATGTGGCTTCCATGTATTGTGCACAACGAAAACATGTTTCTATTGTGTATTGAGGCCACGTCGCCCTAAACACAAAAAACATGTTTTCATTGTGTATTTTTAATTTAACAATTAAAATAATTTAAAATCCAATTCAATGGTCAATCTTGACCATTTCTTATTCTGACTACACAAAACAAAGTTTTTTAATGATTCACTGACGTTTGAATAGGACACGCGTTTGAACCAATGCAATCTAGACCCTTCATTTTGTTTGTGCAATTTCGACCGTTTCTTTTTCTAACACATAAGACAAGGCTTTTAATCAATCAATGACGCATGAACAGGACACGTGTTTGAATCAGTGCAATTTGGACCCTTAATTTAGTCATGCAATCTCGACCGTTTCTTTTTCTAATGCACAAAACTAAGTTTTTAATGATTCATTAATGCGTGAATAGAATATGCACTAGTCTAAGAGAGATGTGCACTGAAGCACCACATTGCCTTCACATTTTGAATTTTTTTCATCTGTCCAAGCTTTCAATTATCTTTGTTCTAGATTTTCTCTTCCCTAAGAAGATGGATTCATTTTTTGTTGTTGTATATTACAATGGACATATGATAACAACCTTTTTTATATGCTAGGATAAGTGAGGATATGTCAGTTATTACCCTTAGGAAAAAAAATTCATGATGAGATTAGATGTACCAAAATATTACTTGATATTCATTAATGACAACCTATATCCTTAGGAAATGGTTGTGTTCAATACGAGTCTTTGGAGCTTAAACACAACAACAGTGTAGCAAAGATGTTCTCCATCTTTGCGCAATATGCTACACTTGCACCGATTGAATTATATGTTATATTAGGCAGATCTCCCAAAGAGATCCTAGCCTACATACGTCAACCAAGATCTGCCGAAGAGATCATCATGTGCTTATGTTAAATTGAGGCATCAACTAGCTCCAATGACCAGACCACCATTAGTTTGAGTGAACCATGATGCATTTTGTTTAATGGTTTTATTTGTATCACATCCATGTAGACTTGCTTTTATTTAATCAAATAATATTATTCATGTTACGTTTGTTTGTTTTTATTTGTATCGCGTGCTTTAATTGTAACAACATAATAGTAATAACAACCATGCAATAAGTCTAACATATATATCCAAAATGTATATAAAATCCAAAAAATATATACAATACAATCCGTACATACGAAATAAAAATACTAAATGTCTGACTCTACAAAATATATATAAAAAAATCAATTGTTGGTGGTCCTCCTCCTCCTCTAATACATGCACCCAACTATCGTACCTACCTGTGCAATGGTCAATGTGTCTTGTAGGAGGGTATAATCATCGGTGCCTTTAGGTACCACCTTTAGTTAAAGCATTGTTCTGAGCAATCCTCTCAAACATCCCCTACAAAAAAATACAAACAATTATTATGAAGGTTTCATTGTTAATGAATAAACACAGGAGTAAGATATGGATAATTACCTGACATGTATGAGAGTTGCTAGATGAAGACTCCGTCTGGCTACCTCCACGCTAGCCATCCCTAGGCTGTGGCATAGGTACTCTTCCCTACTAGTAAATGGAAGGAGCTAATGTCTTTATGTCACTGCTTAACAAAGGCACACCCCACGCCTTTGTGTTGCAGAAGTATACTGTGCATCTATAAGAGAGGCAAGCCCTGACCGCTCCACATACTACGCAACCTTAAGGTGTAGAGGCATGGATAAGACCTTACCCTTGTGGCTCACTAGCTTGAGCTCCTTTCAAGGCTCTACAATCCATATATATATATCTAGCAATGTGGTTCATATAGGACCTTAGTAGAGACAAGTCTGCTAGACCTTCTCCAAATGGGGGTCTAACGATGCGCTCCATTAAAGCTGCAGCATTAGTTTAAGGGACCTATGCCTTGATCTCATGTACCTCAGCCTTAGTCTCAAGTCCCTCAACTTCAGTCTCAGGTACATCTGCCTGTACCTGTTGTTGCATTGCTAAGCATGTTGCCTCCTTTCTAGCACGACATGTAGAATCAATCAACAGTGCATGCCAAGGTGTGCTAAGTGCATCATCTGGCAAAGCGTCTCGTCTAGGACGATAAGGTCGTCCACCAAACCTAAAACGTGGCATGATGAATCTGAAATAGTAATAAAAATTTAACAACTAAAATTTAACAAATATTACAAAAAAAATAATAACTGATAATTAAATAATATAAGTTTATTAAAATAATAATAATCAATTATATTAATTGAACACTTATTATAAATTAATAATAATAAATAATAATTTAACAAATATTAATAAAATAATGATGAACTTAATTAAGATAATTAAGAGCCAAAAAATACATAACATAATCATGATTACGTTGTGTATTTGGGTTGGATACACAATGAAATCACGATCCGTTGTGTATCTGACCCAGGTGGGTCAATACAATGAATCATGATTTATATGTATGAATACACAATAGAATCACGATTTCGTTGAATCTAAAAGCGAGAAAAAAAAACCTCACCGGTGGAAGCAGACAATGTGGTGGTAGGTATGCAAAATGAACTCAAGCGAGGAGCGATGCGACCTCCGGCAAGCAAAAGTGAGCGAAAATAAGGAGGGAGAAAGTGGTGTGGGGGGGGGGGGGGGTGTGCGTCAAATGGGGTGAAGAAGAAGGAGTGGAGGATTTTAAAAGAAAGGAGCAAATAGGTATTTTTGCTATTTTTATAAAAATCTAGTAGTGAAGTTAGAAAAAAAAAGGTGAACATAGCAAAGTCTTTTCATCCATTGTATTAAGCCTGTAGTCAACTATATATATATATATATATATATATGTGGTGAAAAGTCAGCTATAAGCTATACGTGCTTAGGACAGATTAATTTTAGGAAATTTAGTTGTTTTTTGAGAAAAAATTATTTGCAAGGTTGCATGCTTTCGTGAGAAAAAAAACTCGCTAAAATTGGACTTTTACTGAACTCATGCCTTATTTTAAAAACCCTAATAAAATTTGGAGCTTTTCGGCTCACCCGTTATAGCTCGCAACCCACATTGGACCGAGCGCATATATTGGAGGGTAAAATTGTCAAATTTATATTTTATCCTATTTCTTTTTGTTTTACACTTTTTAACTTAATCAAACAAGTAAAAAGAAATGAAGAAGCAAGAAGAAGACTACTCTTGCCCTTAAGGAAATTTAATATAGTTTTGATGATTTAGTCTCTTGATGAGTGCAAAGTTGTAATGTGTGTTTATGCATGTGGTGTGTGGTTGTGTGTCTTGCGTGATTTATCTCTATCCTTGATGGTTTGATAGTGATGAGCTCAAAGTTTAAGACTTAAAGGTTTACCAAAGTGGTAACAAGTTTTTGTAAGTCTAAAATTGAGTTTAAAGAGAAATAATTTGATAAAACTAAGTTTTAAATTGATAGAAAGTGAGAGTTACATATTAAAGCTTTAGAACAATTCAATCTTATGTTTAAGAACCATTTAATCAGTTAAATTAGTTTTGTAATCGGTTAAACTCGTTTGAATTCGCATAAACAGTGGAAATTTACACTATTTTAACTAGTTACAATGATATGTAATCAATTACATGTTTTTTGTTTTAACTAGTTACAACATTATGTATAACCAAATCAATAAGATTCAAAGTTTTTGAAATTTCTAGTTATTCATTATTGAAAAGAAATTGGGGATTCATCCAATTCACCCTCTCTTGGATTCAATCCTTTAATTAACAAGAAATTATTTCCTTCTATTCTTTTCTAATGCCATCAATCCAAATAACTTTAAATTTCCACTTTAATTCATCTCCATTTTTATCTTCTTTATTTCACATTTCATCTCCACTCATTTACACTTCATTTAGGAGTAGAACTTTCACATTTCATCTCTATTTTAGTGATAAACAAACAATGGAAGTTAATCACTTCCATCCTATTCCTATCCTCCCTATTTCCTTCCATTATACTCTCATCCTCCCTATTTCCTTCCATCTTAATTCCAGTGAAACAAACAAGATGTTAGAGTTATTTGGTCCATTAGTCTTCAACTAGGTCAAGAAAAAAACAAAGTAATACATCATATTTGTTTCGGGTCAACATAGTTAGACCAAAGCTAACAAAGTCCAACTCAATATGACTAAGCATATCTAAGTCCTTTATTGGATTAAGGAGCCATTTAGGGTCCACTAAAATCACCTAACTTGTGACCCGTGGTACTCTTTACACGTTCTATATGAAAATCCAAGTTACCTTGCTTATGTTACTCATCTCGAGAGGTTCCAAAATATTTGGCGATTAAATAGTCCATGCCACATTAGATTTACATATTGTCACTCTACTAGTTCACATGACAACTTAAACACTACAGTGCCTTTACATATACCTCCTACTTCGCTCCCTTGTCAAGCCAACACCTTCACCCCCTCCACTACCTAAAGTAGATTGATCCTTTGAGCCTTTTGAATACAAAGGCTTTATTAGATTAAAATTAGTCCTTGAAATTAAGAGTATTAGTCCATTTAATCTTTGAAATTGTAAAAGTGTCATTTAGTTCTTAAAATGTGTCAAATGGGTTATTTTAGTACTTGAAGTTATTAAACAACAGTCATTTTAGTTCGTAAAATTATAGCAATAAAGACTAAAATGACCAGTATTTGGTAATTTTAAGAATTAAAAAGATATTTTTATAATTTCAAGAGCTAAATTGATTATTATTCATAATTTGAATAACTAATGTGATGTATTACTTAAAAAGAAATTTTCTTGAGTTACTCTCTTATAGTGTTTAGCCATATGAATCTTTTTTTCCCTACAAAATATTTTTCTTTATGTATTGTATAGACAAAATAATTTCGGTGGGGCTTAGTATCTAAAAACAAAATCCAAAGAAAATTCATTGTTTATGTAAAGCAAAACCAACTTTTACACCATAAAGTAGCATTGAACTTTACTTTGAAACACGACAGTTCGAAACACATTCTCACTATCAATTACTCAAGTTCTCATTTTCTTCAAGGCTAATTCTATCCATCTAGGTTTTATGATTCCTAATGTTAGCTAAAGAATGGACTGTTACAATAAATCACGCATGTAAAAAATCACATAGCATTTGGAAAAAAATCTGGGCAACAATCCATATTGAACCATTTGTCATGTTCCACCTGAACTCAATCTACGACAGATGAATAAATCTATAACCTTAGAATTGCACATCCTTTATAAACCACTTTACAATCAATAACAATCAAGTTAGAAACGTACAACAGAAAGCAATTTGTTTCTAAAATAAGGGAGAAAAGAATTACCTATGTTACATATAGAGCTGGGAAATTTTCACATGGCCATACCAAACTACCTAAAAAGTAATCCAAACTCACAAAATATGCCGCACACTGGCTGTCCAACTGAAAGATTTCCTACTTGTGGGTTGTGGGACAAAGTTGAGTCCAAACATCTCCTTAAATGCCTGTTCTGGCTCTATTAAACCAACCAGCTTTGCAACAATAGATGCACTGTCTCTAACGTGGTCCATGTCTTTTGTGTCAGTCCACAGTTGATAGGCCAACTGCAAACTCCTATGCTTTGAACTCAAACGAAGGCCCCATTTCAAGTAGAGGTTCTGTCTATCATATTTAGACAGTCGCTTATGCATTTGCTTGCTCAACATCTGCCTCTCTTTTCTAAGATATCTCATGCTGTTTTTAAGTGAAAGGCATTGTAAGTTCTATTATTATGCAAATGTAAAGTTTCAATTTTAAGATTTGCAAAGGAATTTAAGAAAACCTCTATAGTTGAAATGTGTTTACCTTGACTCCGGTGTGAGGGTTCGTCCGTCTTCCACAGTCTGATTGCCTTGGGAAAAAGTTTGCTTAAGGTATGAAAGTCTTCTCAGCTCTACCTCCATATAAATAGAATCTGATGAGTCCCCTTTGAATAGAAGGAAAAAGTAAGTCCTGTGAACCAATGAAACATTACAAGCATCCCAGAATTCAATAATCTCTCTTTGCAGCCTCTTAAATTTTGAAGGCCAGTCTGAATGACTTTCTCCATCAGCTTGCATTGGGTCCAAGCCAATGTCTTTGACATTCTTTGCAGACATGATGGGATCCAATCCTGTCCCCGGAACCTGTCATGCAAAACAACTTAAACAATCACTGATTGAATTCCCAATATAACTAGGCTTTTGGCATGTGCATGTGCTACTCATATCTATGCCATGAATGACATATGAATAAATATAAAAGGAATCAATAGAGCAATGGTTAAAAAAATTATTAATGGGATCCGTTAACTGATATTTTGTCATCAAGACTGGGAAAGGGAAATGAGACCAATAAAAGAGAGGAAGAAACATAAAATGTAAGATGTATATTAAAAGCTTACCTCATGGTCAGCCAGTAAATTCGACCTTTTAAGATTTTCCGTTTCCTTTGCTTTTGGAGCCAAGGGACCATTACCCCCACTCTCCTTGTTAGTGGAGGATTTCACATTCTGTGCATCATCAACAGCAGAGTTTTCCACAGAATTCCCATGGCCATTACATGAAAGCCTCTCTGCATTGGCATTATAATTTAGTGCATAAACCTTCTTCAGATAACCCTCGGGTCTTCCAGGGAAGTCTTTTTCATTCCCTATTGGACGCGTGTTCTGAATTACGCCTTCATCTTCAAACCAATCTGAAGATAAATTCCTCATGAGACTTGCTTTACAACTTCTACTTCGGCTCAACTTCAAGGTTCTAGAACTACTTTTACTGTTTCCTGTCATGCACACAGAAATTTCCTTTGGAGAGAGAAGAACAAAATCTTGGTGCAAATGGTTCAATCTTTTGTCCTCCTTTAACCCAGATGAACTCAAATATACTTTTTCCATGTCTCTATTATCAACTACAATCAATCCTGAGATAGCTGTGTTTGCACTAGGAGATGATGCATTAGAATCAGTGTATGTATTTGATCTTAAATCTGCTGGGTTTGAGTGTGTATGTGTGTTTGTAATTAGGTCTTCTAACTCAATGCACCTAACTTCCTTACAACAGTCCTCTTCATGCTGATCTTCAACGTTTTTCTGATCCAAATCATTAGGTACAGCATCAGTGCTTTTTACTGACAGCCCTGGGGAAGAACTTCTGACCAGAAGATTCTTTTCAAGGTCAGGGAGTTGGAATAAGTTCTCATCAGAACTAAAACTATGTCCATCTGAATATTGAGATGCATCAAAAGACCTGACACTCTCTTCACCGTCAAGACTCAACACATTTGGCTCCTCTCTTCGATTTTCGAAGTTCCATGAATTTCTCATATGTAAATTTGGATATTGAGGATCCAAACTTTCCTGGAGATTTGACAGGGAAATTGGTTAGATTAAAAAAAAGGCATATCAGTTACTACTTTTAATGCTTTAGGGCGGACAAATATACTCACAACTTCTATTGTAGACACACCATCTCCATGCACTTGGAGCATGTCACTAATTCGAGAATGTGCAAGGTCCCGCTGCAACGTCAGCTCTTTTACCTCTTTCTTTAACTGCATGGACAGGAACAGCATTCATATTAACAGAGTTCTTATTTACAAATTACAACCAACAAGAAACACATGCTCAGAGGTAGGGAAGCTTTAATGTCCTCATTCATTAGGGCTATATATTGAATGTTCAGTGACTATATATAAAAAGCACATTTGTAGAATTTGTCACCTTAATATGAAATTAAAAATGAAAAAAAAAAAAGAACCAAAATTGGTTGAAAAGTAGTTGTTTCAGGGAAGGGTATTAAAATGAGAACTCCCTTGCCTAAGCTTACCTTTTTCTGTAGTTGTTGAAGGCCACCCCACTGGTGTTGTTGACAGCAATGAAATATTTGAGTTTAAGATAAGATTTTCCTCTTTTCACTTTAGGATCAGAAGGAGTTTGAAAGTTGAAACTCATTATTTAGTGAAATGAAAGAAATTATCTCAAGTAGACTTTACCATGATGCTTTCCATAAAATGTTTGACACAATCCAATAAGCATTTAAAATAGAAGACGGATTCAAAATTTTCTCTAAGTATCAGGACCTGTTGAAATATATATATTTCTAAAAGAACTGTATCTTTTTTAATTCAAGCCTCTACAAAGATTAATAGATTAGGGTCCAAGTGAACACAAGTATAAAAGGAGGGCTACGAACAAAGTTAAAGATCTCATGTTTTATGACTAAAAAGCATCAAATGGTCTATTATTTGTTACTGGAAAGAAGTAAGAATAATTTATTGCAAATTTTCAGCAAAGGATGAAACATTCCAGGAAACAATATTAGGTGGAAGCTTCATAATAGAAAAGGACAGTTCAATATAACAATAAGTATTGAACTATGTAACAAAGGAGATGCAACAATACAGAAGGTATGTGATTGGACGTGGACAGAATAACATAGCAGAATCAGTAACAAACAATTGAATCAACAATGCAGTGACAGAATATACTACACTCACAAATAATACCTGTCAGAAATCAATCCCGAAATTTTAGGAGAATCATGGCATCTCATTAATTGGGAGGATAAGAGTCAATTATTATATTTTTATTTCATTCCTGTAATTTTGGCTTTCCTAGTTAATTCTGGGGATGTCTTATTTCTTGGTTCCTTTTTGCTTTTCTTCCTTCTTTCTGTATAATGTATCTCTTTTTCATATGAAATAATACAAAAATGAAATATTTTTCTTCATACTCTGCTCATAGTACAAGGATATTATATGTAACTTCATGGCTGATATATTTTATCATTTTATATATCTGGAATTTTAGCAATTTTCCTAGACATGATGTCAGATACATACTACAAATCTATGGCAAACCATAAAAGATAATGAGTTTTGGTACAAAATCTTTATTATTACCATCTCAATTTGACGGTCTTTTTCTCTCAACAATGCTGCAGTATCAGATGTAAGGTGGGCTGGCCCTGAATTTCTTAACTCATCTTCCAGTCTAGCCAACTCTTTTTGTAATTGCTTGACTAGTGCTTTATCAGACATCACTACATTGACTTGTGCATTAGTTGTCACTTCTTTTGCACAGCTTGCAAATAAGAGGGTGTTTCTTGTTTGTTCAACATGGCTCCGTGCAGGACTCATGGTGCAGATGATAGCAGTTCTAGCATTGCCTCCTAATGAGGACTGCAATATGCGGGTTAGTTTCGAATCTCTGAAAGGAATATGTCCATTTCTCCCCTTGCTGCAACCAAAGTTTTTATTTTCAGATGAAGATGAAAGAAATATTCAACCTCCCCTCCCCAAAATAAAACTACATAAATTTTTCCAAATACGTCAAACATTGATTATATTGAATTATGGAGCATGTTTCTATTAAAAATAAAAGACTAGCCTTGAGAGCATTTGTCTGCTTATAATGTCCTATTGTAGTAAATATATAGTAACACGTGATTGACTAAGTATGAATTCATCCTAAGGAAAGTGTAAATGCATGATTAAGTGTGTAGGAGTTCGAGGCTTTACACAGTGGAACTATTGGTACCTATTTGTACCAAAAGTGAAAAGGAAAACAAATAGAATAGACCATTTGATAAAAATGAACAAGGCTATTAGTGAGTAGTGACAGGAAAGGCGACAGAGACAAATGAACTTTATTTGTGTCTATTAAATTATTTTGTATGCAATACTGCTATATGTGGTGGATGTTACTGTTAGAATTAGAAAGGTCAGTATACCGTAATTCACAATTTCCTCTGTGAGGAGGCTATCGAAGAGGTTACCAAAAGCCATTACGAGGACAGTAGTCTTACGAATCTAAAGAGAGCCATGAGGTTATAAAAGTGAACAACATTATAACATCTCTGAATCCCGATTATGTCTCAGTTCTCTTTCAAGCTTATCCAGAGCTCAATTACATGTGAAGCAAAGGTTACGCTTTTGGTTCATTTGCAAGAGAACTAAAAATTCTGGTTAGGCTTGAACGAGCCTGTACTCGTGTTCTGCATTTAGGGATGTCACAAATATGGAAACACAATCTTCATAAACTAACCTGAGTTTGCGGATAACAGTTCCTAGAGTTAGTAAACTACGATTTATGTGGCAACCCTCTTTCAATCTTGTGCCAGCTGAATTGGTTTGTGATGCCCGCTCACTTCCAGCTAGATCAACAAAATTCTGTACCCAGAAAAAGGGGGAAAAAAATATATTTCATTTCCTATAGATGTTCTTTAACACAATAAGCTGATACTTAAAATGTTTTCCTAATAACTGAGGGAATCAGTCATACCACTGAAGCGGAAAGAGAGCTAGACTTGTCATTTCCAAGAAATTCACGAGCAGAACTTTCAATTGTCTGAGGAACCACATCGTTTAGGAAATGTAAGAAGAAATACCATAAAAGTTCACAAAGTTAGTAGCCCTTTAACCAAAATAATAACATAAAATACCAGTCTTAGAATTTGATGAGATCTGGAGCTTGCTTCATTCAGTGATGTCTCCCCTATCTGCCTTTGAGCTGCAAAAGTTCAATCAATTGAATGATAAGTAAGCAGTTAGCTCTAGCAGGATAAAAATTTTGTAAAGAGGAAAACAATACAAAAAGAAATATATTCAGTCTAAGTAACTCGGTTGAAGCTCGAATCATTCAAACCCTCCTTACCTTCACAGAAAGAAATAAGTTCTGTAAAATGGTTCCAGTCTCTTAAAGTTTCCTCAGTCAGTCTCTCAACAACTGTCCCTCTCTATTAAATTGACAAACTGTGAGTAAAATGCACATATACTATCTCTGTAGAAAATGATGAAGATGTTTACCTCTGGATCATCGAGAAGTCTGAGAGGAGTACAGTCAGGACTAAGAAGGTCCCTAACAGATTCATTATAAATCTCAATTGCCGAAAACTTCAAAATGAATTCTCTTTCCGCATGCTATAAAAAGGTAAAACCAAATGAAAAAATGTTTTGAGAAAGACAAGGTAATGCATTGTCATGTTCATATTTCACTTACCTTTTCTATGTAGTTAAAAATGTCTGCTACTGTGTATTCAGTTATGCCACTCATGGTGTATGTCTTCCCACTACTTGTTTGTCCATATGCGAAAATGCTTGCTGATCAATTAGACACCAGGGAGAGAGATCAAAAGAAGATGTTAACACGGAAATTCTATGTATGCTGATGATGCTAATGAAGGAGGAAAAGCAGACAAAAAGAAGAAACTCACAGTTGATGCCACCGACAGCTGAAAGAGCAACTTCCTTAGCTGCTTTTTCATACACCTGCCTTGTAGAAGAATCTGACCGAAACACACTGTCTATAGCCAAAAGGAAAGCAAATTTTACCATATCCATGCATCTGATGCGATCAAAGCCAATTATGATCATAGTATATTAATAAGTTCGTTAACCAAACCAATGGACCAACTTCAACTTCATGAGTAGATATGACCAGATTTGTAATATACAACAGAAACATGTGGTAAATTCCCACTTCAGATTCCAAGTACATTCGTTCTTTCCTTAGATTATAGGAAGTAAATTAAACCAAATATGATGAAAGTGTGCCATACCAAAGGAATATGCTGTTGGGTAGAGTGACCTGTCAGAAGCTGAAAGGTTGCTTCTGTATATGATGGTAGTGTCATTGATGCATTCCCAGTCCGAAACATCTTTTCTTGCAAGTTCCTTTTCGTTGAGGGGACGAAGACGAACAGAAACAAGAATCCTCTCTTCATGGCCTGGAGGCTCTTGAATTACCTCCTCCCCTCCAACAGAACCCATTTCTCACTCCTTCCCTCAAAAACTAGCCTAAAAACCAATTTCAACGATGAGAATGATATCACTTGTCATTGAATTCAGAGCATTCCAAAGACCACTTTGGTATTCAGTTAATTATCACTGCTTGTGTTGCATTGTTGAGGTGGTACGGAACACAAGGACCACTCAAGGTTTCAGCTCCCAATCATTATCTGCCGCGATAAATTAATCACAGATTACCGTTCCATTCAGCAGAATAAAGATAATTATTGTTTACAAATTTTATATTATAGTCAGAGATGTCAGAGAGAGGAAATAAATAGTAATTGACTAATATCTTAAGGTCCTATAATTATGAGAACAAATTATGCGGTGGTATCTGTATTCTTGTGGATAGCTTGGAGTTTTCTGAAATGGTCCCCATCCCAAGAAACAGACTGTCAAATTCTTTATCACATGGAATGTAGAAAAACTTTAGAACTTTGCAAAAGAAAATTTACCCAAGGAGATAAGGAAAGGAAATGGGTAGTCGATTTTTCAAGGAAAATTCTTCATCCAACTATTTGTGCAGTTGAATTCAGAGAGAGAAGGTTTGAAAATGGAAGGGGAAAAAATGAAAGGATGTAATTGGCTCACTAAAAATCCTGTCTATTTTACTTTTTTGGCTGTTTTTCCATTTCTTCTAAATTTTGTCTGTACACAATCCAAACAAAACCCAGAAGAAAATTCCACAAATAGGATATGAATAAAAACAAAAAAAAATAAAAATCCCAAAAATCTGCAAAATATCAGAGTGAAGCCAGATTCTGATAGGATTGTTATTCTGACAAGAAAATTTAATGTCACATAGCCAAACTCAAGTGCAAGTGAATCTCACATTTTCAGCATAAACAAAACTCAATTTCTGATTCTAGTCTTCACTATCTCAAACACTGCCTTAAACAGCTATAACAAGGAAGAATTCAGTGAATTTTGGTCCTTCATTCCGTGCATTGGTGTGGAGAACACAATGTGGAAGCTCAATCTTCAAAGTCAACACAAATGAGAAAAAAAAAAAATGAAGAAAAGAGCATGACATAAAACAATGTGAACATTCCTTCACCTCATGCAAATGTGCTCTTAAGTGGAAAAGAAGAACATTGTGGTGCAAATGCAGGGAACAACAAATGAGAGCTTAAAAGTAAAGAGAGAAAGCAGAAATAGCATTTTCTCTCTCTTTTCCTTTCTCTTTCTAAAGGGATTGTGCGTCTGTGGATATTTCAGTGTTATTATAACTCGGCTTTTGAAATTGAGAGCAGAGGTTATGGTGTCTCCCTCTTAATTCCTTTGTTGCATTGCATTATATAACACATTAACTCTACACAGACAGCACCATGTTGAAGTTAGACTATGATAATCACTAGAGCTCAAATTACCAATCTACCCACAACCACAACCCTGTATATAATTTTCATTGCATGCATAATGTTTCCAAAGTTCTTTAACTTGTTTATAATTGATAAATTAATAAAAGGCTCCATAACTTTGAGCAGGGAGCAGCAGTGAAAAGGAAAGTAAGACTTGAATCATGCAATGTCATAGCCCATAAGTTGGGTGAAGCACGTGGTGGCTTCTCCCCACTTTTCCACATCTTGCTAGTGTTATAATTACTTTCGAGTTTCAATGGCCTCACCATGGTCACTAGTTTCAGTACTTTGGACATGAAGAATAATGCTTTTTAAGATTCTTGCATCTAACAACCAGATTGATTATGATGATGGGAGAATTTGTTTTTAATTTTAAATTTATTGAAAATTATGAAACCAAAATTTTATGGACTTACTGAGTTTAGTATGCGATTTTATTTATCAAAACTAACAAACTTATATGATAACAGAGGTGCATATTATTATGGTGGTGACCATTGTTGTTGGTTAGTGGTTAATGGATATGAGATTCTTATACTTTTATTTAACTAATTAGAATGCGCAAGATTTCTCCTTGTGGTTGAACACCTTTGTTTGAGTATTACGTTCTCACAATTATTCCCAAAGGTCAGATAATGGAAAAAGGTATTGGGGACCTTTTGACCAAAACAAGTAACGTAACTTCAACAGACCATGTGCACGTTGCGGTGGACGTGGAGTTGGAGAGAGAAATTTCATTCACTGGGGAGGCCCATTGTTCGTATGGATGTGGTACTATGAATGAATGTTACATGATCAACTACAATGTACAATACAAAACTATCATTTATGCATTTGGACTTGTATGTGCTCAAACAGCATTCCTACACGTTCATGTTCCTTCTTTAACTTAATACTTCTGTCTCTCCCTTCTTCCCTATTCAATTGATTAATAGCCGACAGAGAATTTTAAAATATATATATAAATACATACTAAAAGGGTTTAAGCAACTAACACATGCCTTGCAAGAATAGGAAAATTCTATTATATGCGTTTAAAGAATGACATGGTTTGCGTTAACCGGGTTTCATAAAGCGTGACTCGTGATAATGAAGTATACAATTTATTTTTAAATATTTTTTTTGAAAAAGGATGCGTGGCTCGTATAATACGAATGTCTCTAGCTGTTTAGAATTCAAACGACTTTTCATTTAGGCGTGAAAGGATATTTTTTTATTTAAAACTAGCCTTTTAACCCGTGCATTATCTATTATGTAAATTTTATGATTATAATTAATTATCATAAAAAATTTAATAGTAATCAAATTAATTTAAATTAGATACATTTTAATATTATAAAATATATTAAACAATAAATTAAAATAAATTATAAAAAAAGCTAAAAATATATAAAAAAAATAGTCATATTAAAAATCATGTATGGTAAAAAAGTTTATAATATGATATAGAATAACAATTGTACCCAACCTTTTTATTGTAAAAAGAATAACAATTCAATTATTCTTCACCATTAGGCTAACTCTAACTGATTTTTAGTATAATTAGTATTTTAACATGTGCATTGCATTGCATAGAATAAATATTTATTTTATATAACATAAATTTATAATAAATAAATACTTTTGAATATATAATATAAATTATATTATAATTAAAATTAGTGATAAATAAATATTTTTAAACATATAGATTATATTATAAATTTATAATATATAGTTTATAGTGTGATACAATATCATTCTAATTATTGATAATTTATTTTAAAAAATATTAAAATTTAATTTAGAACTAAAGATATTGAAAATGATAGATTAAAAAATATGAAAGGTTAAAGAAATCCCTAAAATCACTCTCGTTAAAGACTAACGGCTAAAAACACTCTCATTAAAGAATGATAGCTACAAACGCTCATGTGAGAGATAAAAATTCTAATTTAATATATAGGATGAATTTACATACATCGTTTAATAAACATGACTCGGCACTAGGAATGATAATGAATAGGGTACTATAGTACTCATCCTCATAGCAACTTTAATCCTTGGACCCACTACCCGTACTTTACATAAGTGTAAAGTCAATAAATTAATTTAAAAAATTGCTACTGCTGAAATGAAAATTCATTCTTAATTCATTCAAATATAATCTTAAATCATTAAAACATAAGTCATAACCATACAACATTAGAAACATAACCTTAAATCATTCAAATATAACTTTCAATCATCCAAACATAAATCTAACGATAAACTTCTAAAACATAACCTTAAATCATCCAAATTTCTAATAAATCCTATGGTTACTAATGTAAGATAAAGAAATCCTCGGAACTTGAAAAAAATATAAGAAATCCTATGACTATTGGTGTAACTTGTATAATATATGTGAATAAGAAATGTATAAATTACAATATTACAAACTTTCAATAGGGGGTGCTAATGTATTTAAGAGATTGAAGTCATCTAAACTGACACATAAATGATAATGAAACCATTATATAACTCTGTATAGAACAATGCCCATTGTAATATGTAGTTTTGTAAATATAATAATAATAATAATAATCAAAAAGATAAGATACTAATGTTTGAGAGGCAAAACAAAAAATGATAAAGTGTAAATCATTGCACTTGTTAATAATTAAATTAATAATATATATATATATATATATATATATATATATATATAAAAGTTGCTATGGGGCGAGACGAGGTGAGTATTATAATATTCCATATCTACACCCATTTCCATTGAATTTTGTGGGTAAATTCCTAAATCCCGACCTAGACCTAGGCCCATTTCCATTAAGCAGGTATTTATCCTACTCGTTGTAAATATTTTTTATAGATACTCATAAGGTCTGAATACAATTGTCATCCCTGCTCGTCACCGTTGACAGTTTCTGGCTTTATAGGCCGGATTATCTTTTTTTTTTCTTTTGCATGTGTGTGTGCATAAGCGGGACTACTTATCACTACTTAGTTTTAACATTTAATTAAGAACCTGAATTATAAAATACAATAAATTTATAGAAAGTGTTGTGTTAGTCATTTTACATATTTATAAATTATTTAATCAACTTTTAAGCAAAATAAAAATATATTTATTTATAGTTTGTTATTTACTAGAATATTTTTAAAATTTAAGTGATAGAAAAAATTAGAAATAAAAAAAAGTTAATATAAGTTACTAATTGAGTTGTATGATAATTTATTGTATTCTTATAAGAATACGATATATCTATCTCTCACTAATAAGGATAAAAATCCACTAAAATGTGGAATGCTCATGCCTAGATGTTAGTTTTATCTAGAAATATATTCTAAAGCTTGAAACAAGTATGGAAATATTTTATAACTACAACATTCTTATAAAAAAAAAAAAAAAAACTTCAAACAAAGAGTTTAATTGAAATACATCAATAATATAAAAGTTTTTTATACTATCATTTAATCATGAATTGTTATATCTTAAAAATTATTAACTTTTGTAATAACTACTTTAAAAGTCATATTTATACTTTGTTTGGTGGAGTTGATAAGAGACAAATTGATAACAAAATGATAGAAAATAATCTGCATTACATGCCTTCATTCGTTTGGAAGAGTGTACGAAATAAAGGAAGGGGAGCTTTTGGGTGGCTTCCATGCACTGTAATCATCCATCCAAATTCGAATGAACAAGAGGAGAACAAAGCTTTTTCTCTATATTTATGTTATTTTATAACAATATTTTTTTTCTTTATTTCCTCTTTCTTTTCTATCAGACAAATCTAAAAAAATTATCTCTTTTTCCATTCCTTTTCTTCCTCCCCCCTTTCCTCCCCCCTTCCCTTTTTAATTCTTTTCTTTTATTTTCTTTTTTAAACCAAACATATCCTTAGGGGGCATTTGGTAGGAAAAAAAATTATGTCTAGGAATCATAATTCCTGAGAATCATGAATTCCGAGAATTATGATTCTTAAGAATAACTAAAGTATGTTTGTTGATCATAAATATTCTTAGAAATATTTATATTTGTTACTTGAGAATTAAAAAATTTTACGTTTAGTTTTAATTAAATTTTTTCAGAAACTTTAATTATTTATCACATTAAATGAGTTATTAAAAATAATGTGATATTTTTATCATAGTAAAACTTTTCTCGAAAAACATAGGTAAAAAATATTCTCAAAAAATAATGTTTTTTGGGAATGTTATTTTTTAAATAATAACCAAAAATAAAAAATAAACATTCTCAACTACAAATCCTAAAAAACTAAAAAAATTTCTTGTACCAAACGTCCCCTTAGAGTGATCTCTAATTACTTGACAGCGTAAAAAACTTTGGTTTATCAAAAGTAAACTCTAAATCAAACACTGCCTTACATTTTTAAATGAGTTTTACAAACTTATTGAACTTAATTAATTCAGACTGTGCCTTCTGCACAATATATACATGAAACAATATATAAAAACGCCATAACTACATAATTTGCAAAAAATTCGTCAATGTGTTTCCAAAGCCACAAAATAATTTACATGATTATATATATATGTGGTCCACGAATTGAAATCTAACTAGATTGTATGAACATTGTCAATCATGGCCTGTACCTATCTGTATTATAAAAGTCTAATTTTGAAAGGTCTATAATCTCTTACAGACCACATGTCCAAGGAAGGAAAGGGGGAATTAATTGCTGAAAGAATTGGATACAAGACGTTTGAGGGTATGCCAAACAGCATATATAATGCTATGAAAATGAAACCAGAAACTCTTCGGACGGTAATGTTTCACATACCCGAAGGGACATTAACCCTGTGTGACCCGGTGATACGGGACACTGCCAAAACAGGTTATGATTAGGATTTAGGATTAAATATATTTTTAGTCCTCCAAAAATTAACTTGTTTTAGTTTTAGTTCTCATAAAAAAAAAATTGAATAAAGTCTCTCAAATATTAAAAATATCCTAATTAGATTTTTATATTAAATTCTGCTTAACTTTTTTGTTAAATGATAGCCTCATTAGCTTCTAAGTAAAGTATTTTATTACCTGAAGTGTCCAGTAATAATTTTTAATAAAAAAATCGTGTAATTACTTTTGTTTAGGATTAAAAAAATTTGTGGTTTAGGGTTAAACATATAATAATTTTATTCAAAAAGTATGTTATTAATTTAATCTGGATATAACAGTTGATATTGACGGCCACATTAGCAAATTAATGGTGACTGTGATGCTAATGTGACCATCATTTAACAAAAAAGTTAAACAGACTTAAGTACAAGGATTTAATTAGGATATTTTTAATATTTGAAGAACTTTATTCAAGGAAATTTTTTCTGAAGACTAAAACTAAAATGAGTTAATTTTTGGATAACTAAAAACATATTTAAACCTTATCATTTATGAAGTATGAACCTTCCGCTACATTACACATTCTCAAGCTCAGGCATCATATATGATTTTAATTTGTGTATTCTTTAATGTATATATGTTAAGGTATGAAAAAACATTTATTATTTTTTAATAAATTATCTTAACCATTCTAAAAAAAATAATTTTTAAAATTTTCACATTATTAAATATTTTATGTTAAAATATTTTACTTTTAATATCTTAACATATATCCCGAGACACGTTAACATTCACAACTTATTGGATATGTAGGAATTAATGCCCATTATTCTTTCAAATAAAAAATGCCCATTATTCAAAATGTAAAGGAACGTGATTTTTTAAATTAGGCATTGAATTTAAATTTTGTAAATAATTTTTTAAAAAAATCTTTAAAAACTTTTATCTTTTAATAAGAATCCATTAAAAATACTCACATTTAAGATTATTTGACTATATTTTGAATAGAATTTTTTTTAATAAAATATATTTGTAAAAGATCTTAAAAACTAGTTTTAAAATTACTTAAACAAACAAAAAACTTCAATTTAAAAAACAGTGAATATATGTAAGAGGAAAATTTGTTTCCCCCCACTCCCACTATCTTACTAACCAATCCACTACCCTAGTTAAAAAAAGGAGCAAGTATAACTATTTCAAGTCATCATCATAATTAAAAAAATATATATATGCACTTAGTTGCAATGATGAACATATGATGGTCGTAAATAGGTGCTAGTTAAGGTGCATTAGGTGAGCGATGTTCTCATTAAACTTGTCCAAGTTTGATTGCAAATCGACAAATGAATCCAAAAGACTTAAGTTGTTAAATGGGCTAATTAACAGCGATTCATAGCCTAATATTTAGCATTTACATTGGTCATTCCACGCGTGGATTAGGTCTGGCGAATCTGAAATCACAATCGTATGCGACATTTGGACTGTACTTAATTGCATACAAGCCAGCTGGGAGTTCTTCTCGCCGCTATATTATCAATATTAGAAACATGTTATTAAATCATATACATACAAATATGGAGTCGTCTTTTTCTTTTGTTTTATGTTTCCATCTGTAAATGAAGGAAAAGTTTGCAAATCGCGTCATACTCATAAATCACTTTACGAGTAAAAGCAATTTATTATTGAAATCTGGTTTTATTTTTCTTTCGTAGTATATTAATTTATTTTAAAGTTTGACTCAGGTTACTGGATAATATTTCAAATTTCGAAAATTACGAGAACAAATTCACCAAAAAATTCTGACTACTGTAAAATCAAAATATAAGGACATATACGGACATACCTTCTTAAAAACATTATCCTACGAATTGGAAATTTTCACCAAAACATATATAAATTAATCAGTTGAGGATAGCAAATTAGACACGATGGGAACGAGCCCACGTAATTCTACTATTTTAAAACGTTAAGGAATAAAGTTTACGAATATATTTGCAACATATGGTGTGCCAGAGGTTGAGTTGACAAAATATCATCCCATCAATCAAGTGGCCAGCATGCCCTCTGCCCCATTTAATGGAGGGCTAATGCGGTGAGAGTTCACTCCTCTATAATAACACCATACGATAAATTATTCATTAATTTATGGAAATGAATAATCATATATTTTATCAAGTCAATTTCAACTAATTTTAATGAATTTAATGTGATAAAATAAATTCCAAAATAAAATTAAATGCAATATTATAAACACGTAACTATTTATTTATATAAACTAATAAATAACTTGTTGCAATAAATATTACACAATTTTATTATAGAATAGCCGCACAGTGTGGAACTTTTCGCATTGACAAATTCTCATACATTTTCTTTTTTAAATGGGTCACCAATAAGGAGGAAAACGGGGTAGGTGGGTGCTTGGCTACTTCTTCATATAGGATTTTTGTTTGGCCTATGATATTGACAACTCCCTTTTTTTATTTTTTTACCCCCACTTTTTTTTTAAATTTTTTGTGAAATTCCTATTTTACCCCTCTGTTCACTCCTTTTCCCCCTCCCTCCACTCTTTGGGCATCCCATCACCCCCACTTCTTCATTTTCTTCAAACATCTTCTCACTTTCTTTTTTATAAGTATTGTTTTTTCTTATCCCCTATTGCTTTTTTATGTGAGTTTTTGCACTCCCATTGCTTTTTCTCCAACAATGTTCTGGTTATTATTTTTGTTTCACATGTTGTCGATATGACAAAAACTAGTTTTCGTTATGTCAAGTACACAAGAGAAACTTATTTCCATTGTGTATCTTGACAAGATCTTGTCAAGATATACAATGGTAATTTTGTTAAAATACACAATGAAAATTAATTTTATTCAAGGGCATTTTTGTAAAAAAAATTACAAAAAAATGTGGGGTGAAAAGATAAAAAAGGGGTGTGTAAATATCAACAGCCTTTTTGTTGTTGTCACACCTTAGATAGGATTTTGTACATGTCATGTTTGTATTTTGGGCTCACAAATGACTAGTCCAAGATATTAAATCTTAATGGATTTTACTAAACACACCTCCCGTTTTTATTTATACACCTCCCTTTTACTTATTTTGTAATTGTTTTTTCAAATATACCTTTTTTATTTTCCTGGAAATTGATGCACCCCCTTCTAGCCTTCTCTGTCCCCTCTTCTCATTGCATTTCATCTCAACCACCATCTTCTCTCTCTTTCGTTCCATCTTCATATTATCTCATTTTCGTCTCTGTTCCATATAGAAAATGTTAGGGTCTCAGTTATGCCTCCGCACCATATTCGTTGCGGGGTCTATTGCTGCCAATCACACAAATGCCTTTGACTTCTCACCGCTCCGGTCCTAGTAGTTTTGCTGCCACAGATCCATCCTCAATTTCTCATTTCCTGTAATTCCCCAGTTCTAGTAGTTCAACCAATAATGAACTTTCCCATTGTTGTTTAATCCTTCATATAATATTAACAAGCTCAAATTCCATTCATGAGTTGCGGGGCACCAGGAACTTGAAAGGTTAAAACCTAATTTTTGATGACATCTAAAGGACACACAAATGTAGCAACAATAACTCCTCCATCAAATTGAACAAAAAATTAAATAAACAAAAACAAACATTATATTCGTGTATGTACATATATCAAAACAACCAATTGCGATTTGAATAAGAGAATATACGGAACTAGGAATACAGGCAGTGACATTACAGGGAAGGCCCTTCAAATTGGTATTAGGAGCAGCATGGGTATCAGTAGACATGAGAAGATGAGACAAAGAAGGGGTGCACTAATTTCCCGAAAAAGAAAAAGAAAGGATATATTTAGAAAAATAATTACAAAATAAGTGAAAGGAGGTATATAAATAAAAATGGGAGGTGTGTTTAACAAAAGCCAATCTTAAATTGAGTAAAGCCCCGTCACATGTATTGAGACTAGAAACACGTATTCAGCCCTATTGATTCTATGGACTAGAAAAAGAGAAAGCCTTATTATCCAAAAAAACAAAAAGAGAGAGAATGCCATATTGATTCGTGTATTACGTTATGGTGGGTTTTGCATTAAGCCCTGCTGTTGTCCTACCTCCCCATAGATGCGCACTCGCGCAAGAAAAAGGGCAAAAAAAAAAAAGGGGAGCGGGGAAGAAAAAAGAAAGGAAGACAGAGAGAACATGTAATATGTTATCTGATTTTTTAAAATATTTCTGAATCGTATTTAAAAATAACATTTGTACATTAAAATTCCTACACTGTTTTTTCATATTTCACTTATTTAAAAAATAAAGATTTAAACCTGTGTGTTGAATTAGGAAAATATTTTTTATACAATAAAAGTAAGATAAGTTTTGTTATTTCCTTTAATTTTGGAAGAATTGTTTTAAAATGAATGTATATGAATAAAATAAAAAAATAATTATATGTAAATACAATATAAATTATTTAAATAATAAAACAAGTTGAATTATATGTTTATCTTATTTATTATCTTAGCAAATGATGTAAGAATAGTATATATTTTCTTTAACGAGTAAACATGAGAAAACTATTGCGATCTAACCAACCCCCACCCCCCTTTTCTTTTGTTCTAGTCTTGAACAATATATGACAGTAGCTGCAAAAAAACGTATATTGGAAAAAAAAATGAGAATAAATAAGCACCATATCTCATACATAGTTCAGTTATATACAAATACCTAAAATATAAAAAGATATACTTTTGGCACAATAAAAAAGATATATTTTTTAACGCAATATACTTTTACAAATATTATTTTCTCTCTCTTTCGTTACATCAATTATTTTATTTATATTTTTTATTTATCTCTTTTTGTGGTATATGATGCAGATACAAATTCTCAAACTCGAACACAAATATCGTGAGAGGCTAATCTTCAAAGAAAAGAACACGCCATTTAGGCCAAACAAACAGACTTGAAAGATATACAAGTGTACATCATACACTGATATGTAGAGGAAAGAGTGGCTCCGTACAGAACAGAGCAAGCTACGTTACTACGAAAACGCAGCAGATATATATTAGTGAGTAATCTTCGAGGAATACACGTAGAAAACGCCAAATTTGCGCAGGGAAGCATCTTAGAAATTTCTCAACATTCTGAACGTTGTGCTTTGTGTACTGTAGGGTACTTCTTCCCTCCTCAGTCGCCCAACGGTGTTACTTTTCCCCCACTTAACGTTCTCTTAAAAGCTAATTCTAAACATTTGCTCGGAACAGACAAACTCGTAACAACAAAACGAAACATCATCTCGCTGTGTATCCTTCTATCAAAAGAACCTTCCAGGAAGGTTCCTACTTAACAAGTAAAATGTTGGTAAGGTTCGGAGGTGTTACAAAATTCACGTTGTATATAAGAACCATCTTAGTTTAGCCAATGCACTACAAAGTTGAGACGTGAACACGCAAGAGAAAGCTAAGTTGAGTGCCGGTGCTTCATTCAGAGAAGAAGAGATGAAGATGGAGATTGAGGAAGTTGGCAACTGCGGAGCACAAGCACTTCCCCTGCTTTCACTCAACCACGTGTCCCTTTTGTGCAGATCAGTGTGGGAGTCTATGAGGTTTTATGAGGATGTCTTGGGCTTTCTTCCCATCAAACGCCCTTCTTCTTTCAATTTCACCGGAGCCTGGTTAGCTTAATTATCACTTCCTCTTCATTGCCCCTTTTTTATATCCAATATCTTGTTACAAAGGATATTCACGTGTTACATAATTTCTTTTGTAGGTTTTACAATTATGGTGTTGGAATACACTTGATCGAGAATCCGGACACAGATGAATTTGATACCTGCGTCAATGAATTAAGGCCTATTAATCCCAAGGACAACCATATCTCGTTTCAGGTAATTAGGCTTCTAATCAAGGTTTTAAAATACGGTCCATAACTGCAATTTTGGTTGTAATGTCAAGATTTTTAGTCGCAATGTCAAAGTTTTAGAAGTTTTTACGGCTACAATTGTGGTCGCATTGGCCACGTTTGATCGCAAATTCTCGCAACATCAAAGATCGAGATGAAACCACAATTTAAAACCTTGCTTCTAAGGGAATGTTTGAAGAGATTACAAGAAACTTATTTGAATTTATAAAAAGGACTTATCACTTTTATAAGTTATTTTTAGCTTATTTTAATATTTTTTAAATAAATCTAACCAAAATAAATTTCTTGTAACTTATTCTAATAAATTTTATAGATAAATTTATAAAATGAACTCTTATTTGATAAGAATTTATTGAATAATTATTTAATTAAGTTGTTTACGTGGTAATACAATTTAATTCTAGTTTCAGTAGCACTAATTAAATGTTGACATGGATCATGACTGCAATGCTTTGATTTTGGGCAGTGTACTGACGTTGAACTTGTTAAGAAGAGGTTGGAAGAGAGGGGGATGAGGTATGTGACAGCTGTGGTTGAGGAAGGAGGAATCAAGGTGGACCAGGTGTTCTTCCATGACCCTGATGGGTACATGATTGAGCTCTGCAACTGTGAGAATATCCCAATCATTCCTATTTCTTCCTGCTCTTTCAAGCCTCGAGGCCACAGCTTTAAGAAGACCGCTCCTTACAAGTGTGGATTCATGGAGAATGTGATGATGGAAAGCTTGAGCACGGACATGATCAATTTCTCCTTTTAAGCTGCCTATAGTAATTAAAACAACTAAGTGGAGAACAATAACTTCACTTCCTTGTCTTTCTTCCTTTCTTTCCCTTTTGTTTATAAGTTCTAAAAAAAAAAAAAGAGTTTGCTTATCAAAAAATGATTGGTTGGGGGAAAAGAAGATAAGATTGTCAATAATTTATCTTAATTCCTATACAAAAGCCTCTCTGTGGTCTGGAGTCTTGGTTTGTAAGGGAATGGTGGACCAAGGTAAATCTGTATTGCTATTGTATTTGTATCACGTTTTGTTTGGAATAATAAGAAATTGTGAGTTGCTCAGTTGTATCTTATGTTCACCAGCGGATATATTTGTCTTTGATTCTTTTCCGCACGAGGGAGTGGGTGATGAATGCAGTCTACCAAAAAATTGTGCTGCTTCCACAAAGAACACAAAGCAGAGCTGGCAAAGGCACAAGGTTACCAAATGAATGGTTCCAATTCAATGCAAAAAACTAGCAAGACTTGATTCATGAAATAGTAGTATTCTCCTAACTAAAATGACCAACGCATCATAAATGGCGTTGATTGATGTGTAGACTCATGAAAACTCATTTTTTGTCTTGTAATTGTGGTGATATGATAGGCTAGAGTAAACAATACAGGCTAGATTCATAGTATAACATTTTATTTTTTTTAGTGAAATTAGAATATTCTCCGAATGAAATTAGAGACTACATCTTCGAAATATTAAAATTTATTTAAGGAGTTAACTTTTTTAACAAATACTTTTTCATACATACGAGTCTAGAGATTGAA